>JAJPUD010003505.1:83618-117886 GCA_023553655.1 Myrmecobius fasciatus
AGTGAACTTGAATTTAAATTTTGTAAAAAGAGGAATAGTGATACTAAAAAATTACTTAGAATAAAAGTGATTCTTCACACCTGTCAGATTGGCTAAAATGACAGGAAAAGTTAATGATGAATGTTGGAGGGGATGTGGGAGGGCTGGGACACTGATGCATTGTTGGTGGAGCTGTGAACGGATACAGCCATTCTGGAGAACAATTTGGAGCTATGCTCAAAAAGTTATCAAACTGTGCATACCCTTTGACCCAGCAGCATTTCTATTGGGCTTATATCCCAAAGAAATCATAAAGGAAGGAAAAGGCCCCACATGTGCAAGAATGTTTGTGGCAGCCCTTTTTGTAGTGGCTAGAAACTGGAAATTGAATAGATGCCCTTCAATTGGAGAATGGCTGAATAAATTATGGTATATGAATGTTATGGAATATTATTGTTCTGTAAGAAATGACCAGCAAGATGATTTCAGAGAGGCCTGGAGAGACTTACATGAACTGATGCTGAGTGAAATGAGCAGAACCAGGAGATCATTATACACGGCAACAACAGTACTATATGATGATCAATTCTGATGGACATGGCTCTCTTCAACAATGAAATGTTTCAAACCACCTCCAATTGTTCACTGAAGAAAGCCATATACACCCAGAGAGAGGGATGCGAAATGTGGACCACAACATAACATTCTCATACTCCTTGATTGATGTTTGCTTACATTGTGTTTCCTTTATCTGATATATCGTTTGTGTAGATAAGATTTTTCTTGCACACCAATGATAAGTTTGGAAATATGTATACATATATTCGATTTGCCAATATTTTAACATAATTAACATGTAGTGGATATCCTGCCATCTAGGGGAGGGGTGGGGAGTTGGGGGGAAAAATTTGTAACGGAAAGCTATGTAAGGGTTATTGTTGAAGAATTACCCACACATATGTTATGCAAATAAAATAAAAATTAAAAAAAAAAAAAAATAAATAAAAAAAAATATTCCCTGTGTACCCTACATTGCTGATACAATAGTGTGATATGTGATATATTTGTATCATTGCATACTGTATCACATGGACATATGGGTCAACTGAGTATAGCTCACCTGACACTTTTTTCTCACACCCCAGGGATTACCTCATACCCCCTCCTTTAAAAACCACTGGTAATCTAGAGCAAACAGAAAAGTAATACAAATAAAGCAGGGAAAAGTAGTTTGGACCCCAGAGTATTAGGACTTTTACTATAGGCAACTGTCTCATGGCTCAACTCATAACAGTAAGACCTTTAAACAATATGTAGAACTCAACAAAAGGAGCCAAGTTATGTTAACATATTCAACAAACTTTTTTTTTTCTTTTGCTAATGCAATTGGGGTTAAGTGACTTGCCCAAGGTCACAAAGCTAGGAAGTGTTAAGTGTCTGAGACCAGATTTGAACTCAGGTCTTCCTGACTTCAGGGATGGTGCTCTATCCACTGTGCCACCTAGCTGCCCCTTTCAACAAACTTTTAATAAGCTTTAGACTCTAGAAGCTGGTTCAAGAGAATTAAGACTTAAATCGGAGACATAAGTTTTGTTCTTTAATATCCCCAATCATGTCAAAGATGGGGTTTTTTTCCAGGGAAATTGTCTTAAGCGATCACCACCTAAATATCTTTGCAGATTTGGAGGATTGTAGTCCCAGCTCGACTGCAGTCTTCCTAAAACCTTACATAACTATACAAAAGGATATTTGATTTTCATTGGAACACATGGATCTTGTATATAAGTATTTTTCTTTTTACCTCCTTAAGTGAGAGTTGAACAGAGTGCTTAGGGAAGATTAGTACTTCTGCTGTGAAGGCCACCAAGTCTTTGCAAGGCTGCTTTTCACCTTTGGTGTCCACTTGATCCACCTAACTTTTACCTGTGGCTACAAAAGCTGTAGCACGCACAGCGGCCATATCCCAGTAAAATTTTTCAGCAGATGGGCTATAACAGGTTGAGGAAAACCAAGGGGTCCCAAATGAATGAGGGAAGTGTCTACTCCAAGTATATGAAGCTTTCCCCTGGCAGAATAAGCAGATGGAAACAATTGGATCCATTGGTCATGAAGGCTGTGGAGGGCTTGGTCAGACATTGAAGACCAAAGTCATCCACTGTCTCTTGAGCCATCACCAATCATCTTGAGTCAGTCCTAGTACTGGACAGAGTTGGCTCTGGAAGACAGAGTGAGGTACACTACTTCATGCAACTCTGCTTCACTTAAATCCAATTTACATATGAGTCAAAAGATATCACCCATACCATTTTACCAGTCTCAAATCCTGTGGTGACAGGCAACTGCAAAACAGCAGGCATAGATACACTTTTTGGAATGTATGCCTTCCAAAAGGAATGAATGATAAACTCGTGACAATGTGATTGTCACTTACAAGAAAATGCCATACCACCATCATCAGTGCCCATGCTCCCATCATGATGAACTTTGATAAGGTCAAAGAAAAATTCTATGAAAACCTGGAAAACCTTATTATCAACATGCCAAAAGAGGATAAGTCTATATTTCTGGGTGAGGTTAATGCCAGAGTAGACTGAGACTACATGGCAGGGAGTCTTTGGGAGGAATGGAGTTGGAAAAAGCAAAAGCAATGGTAACTTATTACTGAACATTTGTGCATCTCATGACCAGGAGGTCACCACTAATACTGTTTTCCAATTACCTAAACATAATAAAACTTTGTAGGTGCATTCTCACAGCAACTATTGGCATTATTAAGACTGTTGGGCTTTAAGAAGAGACAGAAAGGATGTGAAAGTAACAAAGGCATGAATGGTAGTCCAATGCAAAATGACTACCAGAATAATTAATTTCAACAAATTAGAACACTCTTGATTGAGAATAATTTGTTACTAAATTGGAGGGAAAGTTGAGCCATTGCATAGTTGGCAACAGTGAAACAGTAAAGGAGTAGGCAGTTTTCAAAGATTTGGTGTACAGCACTGAATTTGCTCATCTAGATCACAACACTGGCAAACATCAAGACTGGTCTGATGAAAATGATGGGAAAATTCAGAAATTGCTAAATGAAAAACAAGAATTCCATAGTGTTTACCAACAGGACAATTCATTCATCTCCAAGAAGGCAGCATTTAATTTCTTCAAAAGTAAAGTACAACTGAAGCTTAAGACAGAGATGCAGGATTTCTGGCTTAATACATGGGCAGGTGAAAGTCAAGGTAATAATCCAAAGCATCTTTATGACAGCCTGAAGGCTATTTATGGGACAAAACTTATGATACATCTGAACTACTCAGAGCTGATGGAGCCACAATGATTAGTGAGATAAGGACATGATCCTGGAGATATGCAGTGAACACTTCCACAGTTTTCTCAACAAATCATTAACAGTCAATGCTGAAGCCATTGATCTCAGGTAGAAGTTCGAATCAAAGAGGTTCTATTCCAGCTCATTCTATTCCAGCTGAGATTTAAAAGGTTAGGGGTGGGTGTAGGGGCCACTGCTCATAAAAATATTAATTGAAATTTTCTGAGCTGTTATAGCAAGAGGAGGCTAATCCCCAGAAGTTCAAGGACACCTCCTTTACCCATCTCTATAAAGGTAAAGGGAATGTGACAAATGTGACAATCAATAGGGAGGTCTTTCTCTTAAGACATTGCTGGCAAGAATCTTGCAAGAATTCTCCTTAACAGGTTGATTAAGCCTGTTACTTGGAAGATGGTCATTTACATACTGAGAGTCGGTGTGGTTTCAGAAAAAGTTGAGAATAGTTGATATGGTGTTTGTTGCCCACTAACTCCAGGAGAAATGTCAAAAGCAGAACAGAATCTGTATATAATATTCATTGATTTAACCAAGACCTTTGATACTATCAGTAATGAGGACTTATGGAAAATTATATCAAAATATGTTTGCCCAGAGAAGTTTATCAGCATTGTATGTCAATTTTACGAAGGCATTGTTGCCTAGATTGTGGATAAGAGACAATGTTCTCATGCCTTCCCAATAATCAATGGAATAAAATAAGGCTGTGGGCTTGCTTCCCATGCTTTTTAACTTGATGTTTTTAGCCATACTGTCAAATGCCTTCAATGAGTTCAAACATGGCATCACATCAAAGTCAGCTATCATACCAATGCTAAATTAGTCAACTTGAAAAGGCCACAAACCAAGACTAAAGTGGAGGGAGTGTCGATGCGTGATTTTTTTTGTTTGCAGCTACTTGTGCACTCAATGCAGCCTCCAAAGCTAAGATGCATCAAAATATGGATCAATTCTCTGCTGCTTGTGCTAATTTTGGTCTAACAATTAACATCAAGAAAACATAAGGGCTCCATCAGCCAGCATCATATCATCTATATGTGGAACCATCAGTTACAGCAAATGGAGAAGTTTTGAATGTTGTAGATAAGTTCACTACCTTGGCAGTATAGTTTCCAGGGATGTTCACATTGATGATGACAATACACAAGTATTGCCAGAGCTAGCTCAGTGTTTTGGAGGCTACAAAAGAAAGTATGGAAGAGAAGAGGTATTAAACTGACTACCAAACTGAAAGTCTACAGAGCCATTATGCTAACCTCACTGCTGGATGACTGTGAAACCTGGACAGTGTACCAGCACCATGCCAGGACACTGAATTGCTTCCAATTGAAATAACTTAGGAAAGTTCTAAAGATCACTTCGCAGGATAAAATACTAGACACTGAGGTCCTTTCTCAAAGTAAACTGCCAAGCATTCAAACTCTATTGCAGAGAGAGTAGCTCTGATGAGCTGGCCACATTGTTAAATGCCAAACATCTGTTTACCAAAATGATTATTTTATGAATAACTCACACTGGGAAAGTGTTCACAAGGCAGTCAGAAAGAATGATATAAGGACACTCTCAAGGTCTCTCAAGAACTGTGGAATTGATTATACAAAATGGAAGGTAGTGGCACAGGACTGCCCAGTAGGATCTGCCTTCATTAAAGAAGGTGGTGTGCTCTATGTGCAAAGCAGAATTGAATTAGCTCAGAAGAAACACCAAGATTCACATTACTTAGAGAATCCACCCCAAATGTTTGTGCCCAACTTGTGACAGAGCATTCCAAAATTGTACTGGTCTGATCTGCTGCAGTCGGATATACCATAGATTAACTCTTAATATACTGGACTTGGACATAGTGTCGTTTTGATCTTCTTTAAGAACAAAAAACAACAACCATACAATATCCTAATGTGAATGCTTACTTGCCACATAATCACTTGAAGAGATTTTTGCCACCAAATGTAGAAATTAAAAAATATAAGAGAAACTGATCACGTCTCCTCATTTTCATATTCCTAGAATTCTCAGAAAGAATTCTGATTTCAAATGTTGAAATGAGAGGCCTCAATCCAATTGGTTCTATGAGCAGGAGAGATTGGTACCCTCTAAGTAGAAGAAGGTAGCAAGCCCTTACTATCAGAGTAAGGAGCTTAGAATTTACTCAGCAATCAGCTGAAAGCCATTGTTTTCATATAAAAATCAAACTTCAGGTACAGAAACGAGATTGAATTTTTTTCAACCACAAACATCTTATACTATTTATAAGACACAGTTAATGTCATCTCTTCTATGAAGTTTAGTTCATTTTTTAGTATAATCACTAACCTATAACTTAGAACCAAATAAGTACTATAAACCAAAGAAAGTCTTCTTTCTATATATTTTCATATACTTAGTCATAAAAATGAAAATCTGCTAAACTTGTAAAACAATTCAAACTAGAATGTAGATAGTACACTATATTTAAATAATATAACTTCTACAAGGTATGCCAAGGACATTCTAATGATTTTTCTGCAATACAAGAAACAAGGCAAAAATGCAAAAAACAGTGCTTATAATATAGTACATGACAGCATAAAAAACATGCTAATAAAAGTTATAAACATGATCAAGATTATTAACATACCACTTTTGAGTACTACTGCTACAAGTTCCATTTTGCAGTACTAATAGAAAGGGCTTTCTAAACTTTAGTAAGCAAAAATTTTTTCAGACTTCAATATAGATATTTATTTTATAATAACATAGGGAATCTTCAGTGACTCATGCTGAGCAACAAGTACATTTATCTGTAATACACCTGATGAGAATAAGGAGTAAGTGCTCCTATATATATATGGGGGGGGAGGGGAATTGTTATCTCTTATCTGTTTTTGGAAAAAAAGAAAATAAACCGGACTTGATATTGTTATTTTACTTCTGCAATAATGACATAAATGTTAGAGATAGCCTCTTAAAAATCATTAATCACAAAAATCTTTGGAAGTCAGAATTGGGGGCAGCTAGGTGGCGCAGTGGTTAGAGCACCAGCCCTGAAGTCAGGAGGACCTGAGTTCAAATCTGGTCTCAGACACTTCCTAGCTGTGTGACCCTGGGCAAGTCACTTAACCCCAATTGCCTCAGAAAAAAAAAAAAAAGAAGAAGAGTAGGAAGTCAGAATTCAAACTCATGAATTGTTAGGAATCAGATTTGGATTATCAAGCATAGTCCTATGACAGTGATTCCAATGTAGGTAGTAGTTATTATTATCCTTTATCATTGTCCTTCATGTTGAAAGGTGACACATAAGAATGATTATCAATATCATTACAATAACCATAGCTTTTGGTCCATTATCATCCATGAGGATATATTCAGTGACAATTTGAGTTTTCCTATTAGTACCTCCAGTTTGTCTTCTAATGAAATCATTAGTGATAATCAGCATAGAAATCTTTATGGTTATCCCAAAGGAGAAGCAGGTCTAACTCAGGAGTCATATTTGCTGTGGTATCCACAGCTTTCAGTTAAGGATAGTTTGATAATACTGGCAATGAAGGTAACAAATTTGAACTTCCAGGCTACTGGAATAAACTACTACTACTTTTATATATCTTCATTTCTTGCAGTTGTCAAATCATTATTTTATGTTGCTTAAAAAAGAAGTTTTTCTACTTTGAAAACTTATATATAAAGTTATATTTACTCACAGTAATACTGTCCAAGAGCTTGGCCATATGTTTGATAATTTCACCATGCTGTGCTGGTTGCATTTGTAGTAATTTCTTAATGACCACCACACTTTCTGCAACTACTATTTCTGATGAAAACACAAAATATATTTTAAATTATTATATGTTTAAGATACTATAACATATGCTTATCAATCAAGAGGAAATGTGTTACAGAGGATGATTCTGCTCTTTTTGTCAGGAAGAACAAGGTCCATATCTCAGTAACAACAATTATGAAATTGTATGACTGAACAAGTCACTAAAATAGGTCACAGATGGGTTGCAATACGGTTTGGTAAAGGTAAATACTATGGAAGCAAGAATTCCTAAACATTGAAAACTTTGTGTAGTTATATATGCTTGTTCATAATGTAATCTACCTATAACAAAGTGCTCCAAACTTCCTCATGTTACAATTTCCTCACCTTTGTATAGCACTTCACAGTTTTCAAAAACTTTCACCTACATTGCCTCATTTAATGCTCATAACCCTGCTTGGGAAGGAAATATCACCATTTTCCACCCACCTTCCCTCCTGTTCAGGTTAAGTGACTTATTCTCACTGAAAGTAAGTATCTTATCCAAAGCCCCAGAGTTATAAAGGAGGAGAGAAAGGAATAAAATATGTCTTCAAACTCTGTCTAATATTCTATTATACTGCACTGATTTACAAAGCAGACAAGGAATATTCCACATCTCATATGAATCAACAAAAACACAATCTAAATGTCCTAATAGATTTTCAGCAAGATGTTTTTCTCAAAATACTAGAGATTAAGGAGATTCAGGTATATTTTAGGTTGAGGTCTTGCACTTAAGTCACCAATATCCCACTTCTGTAAAGAAAAGCAATGAGAGCAAAGATAGAGTCTAACAAAAACAGCAGCCATTGTCAAAAGATGATCCATCAAGATGCCAGTCCCATGTGCCACTCCCAATTTCAAATTTTCATTATTTATATTACCATGACTTAAAAATTAGACAATGTCTCACCACAATGTTATCTTAGTCACTAACCAAAAAGAGTAGAAACTTTGGCCACAACATGTATAGGAACTGACAAATGTACTTTAATAATGATGCATCATAGAGCTATTTCTGTTAAAAGATTAAGACACTGATTTTGTAATTTTGTTTCCCTTCCTTTTTATTTTTTTTAAACACAGATTATCTGCCAGTTCAGTAATACATTTTTCTGCACATTTTAATGAGTATTTTTAAATTGGCAAGCTGTTCTAAGACTTATAAATCATGCATTTCATTGCTTATTTTCTGTAACAGGTAGTAATCACTTGAATGAAATATGCAGTTTTTGAAGCTGAAAATAACAGATGCAAATGCAGATGCAAACTGTTTTTCAGGAGTAAAATTCATGCTATAAAGAAAAGAAACAAAAAGCCAAATTACAATACAGTTGAAGACAAAGCAACACAATTTTAGAATTAAGAATTAAAAGAGATCTAAAAGTCACCTAGTTCAAACTCAGACCTTAAGTAAGAATATACAAAATTCCCAAATGCCTATTAATCCTCTACTTCCACAATTCTAGAATCAAAAAATTTTATTGGCCAATCTATCCAATTGTTTTGGTTTGGTTTTGTTTTTGTTTTTATCTTAAACATCCAGTCGGGATTTTTAAAAATCTTAAATCTATAAGCAATGATATTTGCATTTTTTGTTTTTTATTACATGAAATTATATGGGATATTTTCCCTACTTTTTCTTAATAAAAACCATTTACAATTATATAGGCACAATTTCATTTCAGATACCTTCCATTTCTTGAATATTATTTATTCCTGTTAGGACCTTTGATCCTAGAACCATAGTATGCTTTCTCTGACTTTTAAAAATCTGTTTCATTAAAGATTAACTACACTAAGGATTCTCTTTCTTGCTATTATGAACTCTATCCAAAATGGCATGCTCTCTTTTCCTTTCAACCCAAGAATTTTCCTTTGTGATATAAAATTAAATCTACATAGATGTCCCCCCAATTCATTTCTATCCCTAAAACAACATATACTCGTAAAACCATAAGTTTAAAGCTATAAAAGACCCAAAAAAATCAACCAGTCCAATTCCCTCACTTGACAAATGGAAAAAGTTAACTGCTGATAAACAGACTTGAGTGAGATTACATGGACAGTGGAGTATAATAAACCTGGGTTCTTTTATCCTAAAGCTGCTATATTAAATACCTTTCAGGCTATTCTACTTGTGCTTCTCATTTTAAAAGGGAACATATAATTTTACCAAACTTGATTCCCTTTGATGGTTAATCAATGACCTTAGAATCGAATTTAATTGGCCATTGGAAAAGGGAAGTTTCCAGAATGCAGGTGTTTAGTTAGAACATGCAACAGAAGGGATAGATCTGCAACAATATACCATGTAGGACAATAATGCCAAATTATATACTAAATAAAAAGATTCATACTTAAGAAGGGCCAATTCCATAGTATTAAAAAGCTAAACCTTCATGAATGAGGCAGTATATAGCTGGCATGCAGGGAAGGAAATACCTCAGGGAATAATTCTTTATAAGTAAAGAAAATAGAGAAACAAAAAAAGATTTTTAATAGGCTAGGTTACAAGGCCTACAAAAAGTAAAGAATTTTCTAAAAAATGTACATATAGAAGCTATATATAACAGCATTTTATAGGAAATAAAGCTATCTGAAGAAATAGTTTCAAGGGGGTGGATAAAATCATCTTACACATTGCATTGTATCCTATGCTACAAATTTCTGAAGGTCTATTTGAAATGCTACTTCTTCCATGAAGCCTTCTTGGACCACTGACTTCTTTCTTCTCTGAATTTATAGAGAACTTTGGTTTATTACATATTTGCTTGTGTATATAAGATGTTTCTCAGAACTTAAAGAGCCTAATGAATTTTAGATCTCTTAAAAGATTAAAAACTTCTTTAGGGAAGGGATATCAGATAGCACTACATTTCACACACAATAGCTACTGGAATTAACATTTATAGAATGAACAAAATTATTAATATGGAAAACATAATCTATGAATCTGTATTTCAAATATCATTTAGGGATGAAAGGAGGACCAGAAAAGTCTTCTGAAAAATCCATAGACATTTCTTGAAATAATAATATTTCTAACATATCTAGGAAGGAATATTACATAATTCCTAAATTCCATAATTCCCATAATTCCTAAATAATTCCTAAAAGATACCATTGCTCAAAACAGTTCTGGAAGTGTCTTGAGACCTTGAATCATCATATTCTTCTCAATAACCTTAACAGTGAAAATTTTTCAATTTTTGATAGAAGATTTGATTTTTGGAAATAATAAAAAATTACATAGAGCAAAGGCTACTAAATTAAGTGGCTTATTAAATCCAGTTAATACAATTCAATCAAAATTGTTAACAAAAAGCACTAATAATTCAAAGACTTCTGTGATCATCTTTTTTTCGATAATATAGCTTAGACCTTTTGTTATTCTTAACTTTCCTCTCGGAACCTGAATTTTAGCATCCATGACATAACTCTTATAAGAGGCTCACATTTAATCCTATTACAATTTTAAAATACTTATATTAAAAGGTCAAAATTAGGGCAACATAAATTTTCAGCATTAAAATAATTTTTTTAAAAGAAAAGCTAATGTAACAAGTCTTATTTTATAACTGTTAATGTCTGAGATAATTTCCCAAAATCAGTATTTAATTTTACAAAAGCAATAGCTCCTATTAAAGATAGAAATGACAAAATCTCCTCTCATACTAAACAAAAAACTTGTGAAAATAGATTAAACTTAAAAAAAGACTAAATTCTTATATATGTAACAATGCAAATGTAGGTGTAAATGCAGTTGTAGATTTAGCTAAAGATATAGAAATATGTATAATTCTTAGAAAATGAATCATAAAAATACTATATAGATGCAGAAAAAGGAGAAAGTTAACAGAGAATTTTGAGAGATTAAATATAAATAACTCAATTTTATGCATTTATAAATAGTAACAATAATTTTAAAATGGAAGCTATATAATTTGAATTACAAAACAAGAATATGAGCACTCCAAGGGCCCTTGATATACTAGTTTGATAGTTCTACCTTAATAATCTAATTTCATTTTTTTGTGATTTAGTGTCACATGTGGTAAATAATATGGAAAGACAAAACCTAATATTAGATAGTCTTAACATTTGGGATCTACATAAAGGATGAGGTAAACTAAAGTTCTTCAAAATAACAAAATGAGGTAATAATTAGATGAAAAAAATATTTCCTAAGAAGTACACATTCTATTATCAGTAGTCACATATCCAAGAAGCAAATAAGGAAATACAAATAATACTAGAGGACAACAATGTCTCTGTGTAAACATAAATATATAAGTGTATGTGTGTGTGTGTTATGAAATCAATCAAGATTAAATTTACTGACAATATAAACAATTAGGTTTGGTAAACAGTTTTTAACTTTAAAATAATGCTACTTTGATTATTTTTTTTAAAAAATAATCAAATAAATTTAAATAATAACTTTTGAATTAGTCCAAAAAGTTTGGGTTGTTTAAAATGTTTAACCACAAGTCTAAAATGAAAATATAATGGGAACTGAGAAAATTAAAATGTGAACTACAACAAAGTAAATAATATTTTTACTAAATGGAAAAGTAAAACAAAAAAAATCTTAATACATTTAGAAAAAGTAAATGTTATGACTTTTTTTCACCTATGTTGAGTATAGGTTTACAATTTTATCTCTATTCACATCAAATGACATCTATAAAAGCACTTTTGAAATTAAATTTCATTTCTATTTTTTTTTGCTCTGGAATATTTAAAATAAATTACTTTATATGTGAATAAAAACTTTTATTAGGAAAAGGCTATTTGCAATACCAAAGTATTTGCATGGCAATCTTATCATTAGAAAAAATATTAAAAATATGCTAATTTTAAATTTTTCAGGTTATATATTTAAAATATAAGTACACATATAAAGAGCATATGCATATAAGCATATCTGTAACGTACATAATTTCATCAATTATTTCTATTACATGTTCTCATAGAACAATATTTTCACTAAGCAGAATTTATCACTTCAAACACAAATACTATTAATAAAACAATTAGTCAAAGGAAATTGTCATGAAAATTTCTTTAGCTAGAATTTTTTCTTTTACTTTCTAAAAGTAACCATAGTCTACTATTTATGTCCCTAAATATCAAAAACTGCATGTATTATCAAAAAGTGATGTGATAATTTTTGAATGGATTTTTAACTACCTATATTGCAATATTTTTACACTTTTGCTTTGTTTATATCCATCTAAATGTTGCAACCTAATGATGTATAATTCTAATCTAATTTAAATGCAAAATCACTTTAAAAACCAAGCCACTTTTGAAGGGTTTAACTTAAAATAGTGAACATAATTTTTTAATCTCATCAATTCTACATTGAAAAAAAAATGTATTTGCCTGCTTTCAGCACCCTCTGCAGGTGAACAATTATTATACAACATTCATAACCTATCAGAATGGAGGGGAAAAAATATTTCTTAAGATAAGGTAGCTCAAAGGGAGTACATTTTTAAGAACTACAAAAAATGAAAGAAACTGCTATTATCACTTGTAGACAGTAATGTTATGTTTACCACCATTTGCAAATTAAATATTATTTTTTTTAAAGAACAAAAGTGCATTAAGGTTCAAACAGTATTTTGATGCAACTGCTATGTTACACTACTTGTATTACAAGTGATTCAAAAGAGAAAATGTAATATGACAGTTCTAATTGTGTTATTACCTGTAGATCCATCTACAAAGGTTCAAATTATTAAGTGCTTATAAACAAAATAGAAGATGCCTTACCATCTCTGTTGGACAGCAAACATACCAGGCCATTAAGGCATGTATCGGTTACTTCTGAGATGTTGGTTGCACATCTACCTATAGCCTGGATGGTCGCTGCAGCAAACTGTTTATCTTGACTTTTCACATAAGTCTAAAGAAAACAGGAAACCAATTAATTGTACATAAGTCTTATTCAATGAAAAGTAATGACAAATTTGTCCATTACTTGTGCATTATAGTCTTGTCAAATAAAAAATTATAACATTAATCAAATAGGTATGTCTTCTAAAGCTACATAATTTACAAAACAACTAAGTTATACTAATATCTTATCTATGGCTTGGGTTTTTCATTTAAAGAATGTGCTTTTATGCTAGCTCTAGTCACCTATGGCCACAGTGGTTTCAGTGAGATAGTGGGGGGCAGTCACCCAAAGACAGCAATTAGTCTGAGTGCAAGGTTGAAGGAGTTGATGAGAACTCTCTCTTCAGGGAGGTTTCAGTCCATTTAACCAGCAGCATCTGTGAATCTATGAATAACTGACCTACCTGCCTCAAAGAATGATTTTTTTTTTTTCCCAGGAGACCAAATCAAAGAATTAGGAGGTTTAGAGGAAGTGGAAAAGGCAAAAGGGAAATAATATAGCCTGATGACACATATTTTATTTTCAAATTATAGAAAGAGAAGTACAATGATCTTCAGTGCTATCAATTCACAAGAAGCATAAAACTATCTAATCTTCATTAAGAGTTTGTTTCATAATAACTTTCTTCAGATTTTCAGACAAACAGAACAGACAACAGTAACCATAAAAGTTAAAGGAAAAAAAGGACAATGATCATAGAAAATAACAAATATGCAACAACTTTGCCAATATATCAAAATTGCAAATTTTAGAAAAAAGTACTTATCAAATTCTGAAAGCAATTTAAGAATATATACATTGCACAAATAATATTTAACATGGAGTTTTAAAATTAACATCTTACAAATACGATAGGAAGGAATCTAAGATTATTTCGATCTGAATGAGGTTTTTTTTTGTTTACTGAATTTTTATTGTCAACAATTTTAAAAAAGCAAATCAAGATTTTATTAAATATTCCAAAAGGTATACATGTTCTACTTTAACATTCCAAATAATTCAGGGGATTGCAAAATTATAAATAAGATTTTTCTTTTATTATAAAATGTTTTCCTTTCAGTTATGAGTATTATAGAAAAACAAAGCATAAATAATTTTTTCAATGCTGCTTAAAAGAAAAAAGGGAAGAAAGACATGAAGGAAGATTTAAGAAATAAATCAAGTATTAGAAATTTTTTGAATGTTAGTCAAAAAGTGAAAATAGCAACCAATACAATAGTTCTATATGGGTGTCTCCATAAACAAAGAGGATACAAATATAATTAATGATTTAACTAGATTCAGGAAAAAGTAACAAAAACATAATCAACTTTCAAAAGAAACCTGATAAAATATCCTAAATAGCAAAATAACAACTCCAAGACATAATAGTCAGCCAACAAGCATTGAGAAAACATTGGTACAAGCTAACTGGGGATACAAAAAGTGGCAAAAGACTGCCCTGTGTCCTCAAGGAATTCAAATCTAATGGCAAACACAATTCAATTAAACATAGGTAAAGAAAGGATGCCAACACATTATAAAAACAAGTTATTAGATGAAAAAAGAAGTAAGGAGGACCAGCTTCAAACGGAAACAATGAATTCTGCATAGTTACAGACTTCTGGGAAATAAATCCCAGTAAGTCAAACAGATGAAGGAAATAACTCTATTTGAATAGGGAGGGATTCTTGACTGAAGCAATGTATCCCAGAAGACAAACTTTGCATGTAATGACTACAACTACAAACTCGACAATTTTTAAGGGTGCAAAAAAGCAAGTAAAACTTTTGAGCACCAGTATCTTCCAGTCACATCTGTTGGAAATCACCCTCAGCAACCTAATTTTTAAAATGAAGACAGCTCCATAATGAGGATATTTCTTTACAATTCCCTTTTATGTCATGTTACATTTTGGTTCATGAATTTTTTACTGGAATTGATGATTGCCTAGTTTCAATCTGCATTTTGTTCATGTAAATATTTAAAATCTGACAGACACTCAAAAATAAATATTAAATTTTCTAGATATCAAATCAAACCACAAATATATATATATATATATATATATATATATATATTTTGCTTTTAATATGAGATTTATAAAGCCAAAAATACTTAAACAATTTAAGCTCTAAAGATTACAATTTATCAAAAAATAGTCTTGAGTATAAGATTCTATACACAAACCTGAAATTCTCGAAGGAGCGTTGATATGTTGGCTTCATTCGCCAAATTTGTCAATATTTCAAGCTATTTAAAAAAAAAAAACACAGCACAAACAATTTAAAGAGTCATGACTTGGAGAAAGGATTTTTACAACTAATACAAGAATCAGCGCTGCTAAATTTGAGGTTTATCAACTCTTCTTTCATAAAACTAGCTCTACATTTACAATTTTATCATAGTATTAGGAATCCAGTCTGTCTGAGAGTTCCAGGATCTTTACTCAGTTTAGTTGCCCTAGTCATCTTCACGGTTTTTTTTTTCCTTTTATACTTTTTTTCTTTTTATACTTATCATTTCATGTATTAATATTTGGGCTAGTCATATATTAAGATTTTAATTAAATAAAGTAAGGAGAAATTTGCTGTATTTTTAAAAATCTTAGGACTCTTCTCAGTGAAAATGAAAATGTCTAAATAACAAAATGGTTATAAATAAAAAGCAAAGTTGACTTAAACTAAATTATAAACATGGATTAAAATAATAGTTCACAGCACTTTTACTACCATAAGAATTAACAGTACTAGATTTCTATAGCCATTATATGATTTAAGCCTCATGTGTGTCTCTGAATATTTCATTAATATTATCTTTAAAAATAATCTTCATGTTCTTGTTTTGATTTACTATACATATCCAATATAGGAATTTTGTTTTTCTTTTTCTTGAAAGGTGGGAAAGGAGGTGGCAGAATGAAGACACAGTTATAAGTTTAGAGACTGGACTGACTACCCAAAAAGAAAAGAAAAGATCCTTAACATATGTTTTAATTGTAGGAGAAATGAGAAGGAAGACTAGAAGGAAATACAAGCAAGTAAGACAAGAAGCTATATGCTGAATTGATTTATACCAAAAAGCAAAATCAAGTATTCAGTTTCATGTGCAATCCTCTTTTTGTTCTACTTTGCATATAGAAATTCTCATTTTATTTGGTGTTAAAGTATAAAATTAATTAGCTGACTATAATAAAAAAGAGTAATTTTCACCTTTAAGTTCATGCACAATAGGAAGCATTTTCTATGCTATTTAGAATCCACAGTGGAAAGGAATTTAATAGGAACTCTACTAAATTATATTTCAAAAAGAGTGAAAAAAGGTTTGATCAATCATCAGTTGCCTATAGCAAGCTATCAAATCAAACAATTAAATTTCTAGTAAATCTACTACACTAAAAAGACTTACTCAATGTCAACAAAGTCACTTAGTAAAGAAGAAAAAGGTAAGAAAAGCTGAAAAAGGAAACAGGAACCACTAATGATAATTTAGAGATAATAACACAAATAATTTATCCCTGGAGAAAAAAAACAAAAACAAACAAACAAAAAAAAAAAAACAGATCTGGCCCTGAGCTAGAGAGAAGAATTGTTGTTTTGTTTCCAAGATGGCTATTCTTGTCCAGAAAAGTAATTATAATGGATGACATTTACAGAGCATTTTATCATTCTCAAAGTGTTTTGTATATTATTACATTTAAACTTCACAATCCTAAGATAATATACTATAAAAACCTATTTTTAAAGTTTAGGAAACTAAGGCTCATAAAGATGAAGATAAATATCCATTATCATAACACTACTGAAATGTTACAAGTTAAGATTCAAACTCAGGTCTTGATACCTTCAAATAAACATTCTGCTGATTATATATACCCCACTGTCCCTCAGGAGAGAAAAGGAAGAAGAATACAGCCATGTGAGGAAAATACAATTTAAAAGAATAAAAAAGATAATCCTAAGCATGGACAAACAAACAAACAAAAAATCACTAATTTGCTAGACTTATAAAGGCCTCAAAAAGCTGTGGGTACTTACTGTGAACTCAATAAATCAACAGTATGATATGCCAGCCAAAATATCTAATAAAATCTTCACTTGCATTAAAAGAGGCATAGTATCCAAGATTATTATTCAGAAGATTAGGAACAACCAGAGGAGGAACACGCTGCTGAAGTGACAGAAGATGAAATCATAGGAAAAGTAGATGAAGGAATTTAGGAAAGTTTACTTTGAAGAAGGAAAGATTTAGGGAGGAAATAGGAAAGGAGGCTGTGGATAAAGATATTAGACTTGGTCTACTTGGCCCGAGGGTATTTAGGTAGAAGATTCAAAAAATAAAAAACAAAAACCCACCCCAAACTGATTTTGGCATCAAAAAACTTCCTAAGAATTAAAGATGTCCAAATGGTATCTAGCAAAGTAGGTCTCCAAGAAGTTTAAAAGAGAGAACTGTTAGTCCAGATCAGAGATTCTTAATTTATGATTATGATTATGATATGATTATGAATTCTAAAAAGCATTGGACCTATATTTCAATATAGTTAGCTTCTTTTTGTAAACCTATGTAAACTTATTTTGTGAATTTAAAAATGTTCCGAGAAGAGTCACCGGCTATCATGAAATGGCTCTATGATACAATCAAAGGTTAGGGACCCCTTGTTCAGATAATGTGTAAGGGCCCTTCCAACTTGAGATTGTGTGATTCTCTAAAGCAGACATGGTCTAGGAATCAATTTTTCAAATTAAATTGATTTTATCTAGGCATTAGTCCTTCTAGAAGAATGATATGTACCCTTAATATTTTAAAAAAAAAAGTTATGCATGAATTGGAAAGTTAGTATTTATTATTATAGGGAAACCTAGAGTAAACTAAACCATAAACCAGTGAGAATAGTATAGGTCTCACATTCACCCTACACATCGATATATTTCTTTTATATTTTACATTATATGGAACATTAAAGAGGAGATATATTTCTCATGGGAAAATGTATAAATCATATTGGATGTTTATAGTTAAATGTTTGCAGGAAAAAACCTAAAGAGATAATAAGCTTCGCTTCGGGGGTTGGAGCCCAGATGGTGGAGATCAGACAGGAGTCTCTGTAACCTCCTCTAACCTTCCCTCAAACCAACAACATATGAAGCCTCTAGACTGATTTTGAAGCAAAAAAATCCACAATATCTGGAGGACAACACGATTCTAGAAGAAGATACTCTGGAAGAACTTCAAAACAGGTCTGTTTTAATTGGGCAGGGGGGTGGTCTGCTGAACCCAGACTGCAGCACAGGGAGACCAGGGCAGGGAGCTGGAGCAGGGAGCTGGAACAGGAGTCGGAACAGGAGTCGAAACAGGAGTGGGAGCGTTGTGCTTTTCACACACCTGGGAGTCCTCTGCAGGCCTCTTGGGCCAATCTGTCCTGATTGTGGGCAGGTGGTTTGGAGGGTCTGCCTTTTGTGGGGGGTAGATTGTGAACCACTGAACCCCTGATGAGCATCGGACCTAGCTGCCATTAGACAGCACCCTAGGGTGATCAATCAGTAGGACTGATCAGCACCTGAAATAATTCAATCAGCAGAACTGCCCAGTACCTGAAATAATTCAATCAGCAGAACTGCCCCAGAGTGAACTAAAGCAGAACTGCCCAGCACCTGACATAATTCAATCAGCAGAACTGCCCAGTACCTGAAATAATTCAATCAGCAGAACTGCCCAGTACCTGAAATAACTCAATCAGCAGAACTGCCCCAGGGCAAATTAAAGCAGCTGTCACACCTTTGCCTTAAACAGACCTCATACCTTTAAAAAAAAAGAATAAAAAGACAAAAAGAGCTTTCACCATAGACAACTTTTATGGAGAGAGGGAAGAACAGACCTCAAATCCTGAGGCCCCTAAAGGTAAAGCAACTCCAGAAAAAGTCCCAAAGAGAGATACAAACTGGACTCCATGTCACAATGCTTTCTTTGAAGATTACATAAAGGATCTTACAAGAGAGTTAGAAGAAACATGGAGAAACAAAATGACATCACTGCAAAATAAAATAGAAAAAATGGAAAAAGAATGCAATGAACAAAAAAATGTAATTGGTCAATTGCAAAAGGAACTAAAAACAGTAACTCAAGAAAATAAGACGTTAAAAATTAGAATCGAACAATTGGAAATGAATGACTCAACAAGACTTCAAGAATCAGTCAAACAAAAACAAAAAAATGAAAAGATAGAGAAAAACATGAAATATCTCCTAGGAAAAACAACCGACCTGGAAAACAGATCTAGGAGAGACAATCTAAGGATTATAGGGCTTCCTGAAAGCCATGATGAAAAAAAGAACCTAGACACTATCTTCCAGGAAATCATAAAAGAAAACTGCCCTGATATTTTAGACCCAGAAGGAAAAATACTCCTTGAAACAATCCACCGATCACCTCCTGAAAGAAACCCCAAAATTAAGTCGCCCAGAAATATCGTGGCTAAATTCCAGAACTATCATACCGAGGAAAAGATATTACGAGAAGCCAGAAAGAAACAATTTAAATATCGAGGAGCCACAATTAGGATCACACAGGACCTAGCAGCTTCTACTTTGAAGGATCGAAGGGCCTGGAATCAGATATTCCAAAGGGCAAAGGAACTTGGATTACAGCCAAGAATAAATTACCCAGCTAGAATGAGCATTATCTTTCAGGGAAGAAGATGGTCATTCAATGATATAGGAGAATTTCACCTATTTCTACTGAAAAGACCAGAACTGAACAAAAAAATTGATCTACAAACACAGAACACAAGAGAAACATAAAAAGGTAAGAAAAAAAAAACTCTTGAGAACTATATTTATGTTATAGATACTTATAGAATGAGGGTTGATTTTATGAATCTATTATTACATTATGATGCTGATATGATTACTGTGATTTTATGATTATTATGATATGATTATTGTGATTTTATGATTATTATGATAAACTGAAAAAGAAATTAGAGGTAGAAAAGGGATAACACTGGAAGAGGAAAAGGAGGTAAAATAAGGGGAATTACATCACATGTAGAGGCAAAGAAAACCTATAATGATTGAGGGGAAAAAAGGGAGGGGAATGAGAATTTGGTTAATCTCCATCTCATCAGATTTGGCTCAGAGGGAATAATAGACATACTTATAAGGAAACAGGAGGGAAATGGGGGGGGAAAGGGGTGGGTGGGGCTCTAAAGGGGAAGGATATTTCTTTTCCCTTGTCTACCTTCAGGTCCTAGATACTGCTAGGAAGCATATAAATATAAGTTGCATGAGGAAAAAATTTTGATTATAATATAACATGATTGTGTGTGTGTGTGTGTGTGTGTGTAAAGTTTTAAACACAATTAAGCCTCTTATATTAGAATTCTAACCTCCAAATAAAAGAAACCATGTTTAGAATCCTGTTTTTTGTTTCTTTGTTTTATCCATTTTTTTAAATATATCAAACATTACAAGACCATCTAGAAAACTGAAAAACACCTACCTTCAGTGTCTTGATCATGGTTGGATCAGTTGACCTAACATAAAAACTCTTCAAATAAGGTTCAAACATACCCTAATTTTTTAAAGGGAAAAAAAAAAAAAAGATTAATGTTATATCTATTTGGTATTTTCCTAAAATGTAGGTGACATAAGCATACCTTTCTCTGAATTGACATAGTTGCTATATTCTGCAGAACAATGTACTGCACCTCCCTAGAAATAAAATAAAGTTTTTTTTTTTTAATTAGGCATATTTTTCAATAAAATGA
Source organism: Myrmecobius fasciatus (assembly GCA_023553655.1). NCBI lineage: Eukaryota > Metazoa > Chordata > Mammalia > Dasyuromorphia > Myrmecobiidae > Myrmecobius > Myrmecobius fasciatus. Next base: position 104,383 of record JAJPUD010003505.1, read on the forward strand.
CACTAATTAAAGTAAGAAAAGTAAAGTAAAAGAAAGAAAAGTAAGGAAAATAAAAAATATATTTAATATTCATAAAGCTTCTTAGGAAATCTCAAACTAATGGGAAAAAAGGGTTGGGTTTTTTTTATCGTTTGGTGCAAAAAAAAAAAGTCAAATTCAAAGTATTGATCAAGTCAATCTGACATTAGCTGGCATTTGAAATTAGATTCCTAAGGACTGGCAAATAGACAAATAAATGATGGTATATTATGGTGATAAAATAATGTTGTGCAGTGAAAAAACAGTTGAGATCTGAGGAATGCAGAGAAAAATGGAAATATTGAAGTAATGAAAAATAAGATGAGCCAAGAAAACATTATATACAATAACTACAAAAAGATAAATAAAAGAATAGAATAAAATTGGATTATGCATAATTATAATAAATAAGTTTGGCACACTTCCCTCCTCTTTCACTGAAAAGTTTATAGGAATTATGGCATAAATTGTATCTATAAGATATGACAGAATGGTTGTTTTAACTAAATTTTTTTTAAAATATTTTTTTTTTGAGCAGAACCAGGAGATCATTATACACGGCAACAACAGTACTATATGATGATCAATTCTGATGGACATCGCTCTCTTCAACAATGAAATGTTTCAAACCATCTCCAATTGTTCACTGAAGAAAGCCATATACACCCAGAGAGAGGGATATGAAATGTGGACCACAACATAACATTCTCATACTCCTTGATTGATGTTTGCTTACATTGTGTTTCCTTTATCTGATATATCGTTTGTGTAGATAAGATTTTTCTTGCACAACAATGATAAATTTGGAAATATGTATACATATATTCGATTTGCCAATATTTTAACAAAATTAACATGTAGTGGATATCCTGCCATCTAGGGGAGGGGTGGGGAGTTGGGGGGAAAAATTTGTAACAGAAAGCTATGTAAGGGTTATTGTTGAAGAATTACCTACACATGTTATGCAAATAAAATAAAAAAATAATTTAAAAATTTTTTAAAAATATATTTTTTTTTAACAAAGAAGGACTCATTGGGTAAGTGATGGAAGCAAAACTGTATTTAGAAATGAATGCAATGTAAAAACAAAAATAATTAATAGAACTTTTTAAATGTAAGAAGAGGGGAAAATAATTTCCAAAATTATGTTCCTAAAATCTGTCCACATTCTTTTTTTGTTTTTTAAAAATAATATGAGGTACTACATTTTTAAGCTCTTTCTGGTAGGGGAAAAAAATCAGTGTTTAGCACTAAACTTGACATTTTTTAATAAACTTTTATCATTACCAATTGTTTCTAAAGTCTTCTTTGTAATAATCAAATCCAAATTAACATAAAAAGACATGATGATTTCTTAAATGCAAGTTCTAAAGAAACAGTAAAAAAATCAATGGGAAGGAGGATTGACCTACCTATTACTACGAAGTAAACGTACTAATGATTTCGAAATAATACCAGCTTCAGATTTTGGTGATAAGTGCCAATACAGCTGAGCAACTGCCATCACCACCTGAAAAAAGTGTTAAATATCATTATTAATTCCTTTTAAAAATCTGCTTTAAATTGAACTATGGTCTTTATGCTTATGTAAATCTGCAAGAACAAAACTACAAGATGAAAATTACTAATCCAAAACTATAGGACCACATATCTAGAGTTCAATGGAAATTCAGGAGCCACTGAGTCTAATGTCCTCATTTTAGAGATAAGGAAACTGAGATTCAGGGAACAAAGGGGATAAGCCCAAGATCTCAAAGGTAGCAAAAATCTTTGAACCCATTTCCTATGATTCTAAATCCAATACACTTTCCACATAACTACAGATAAATCCTACCTAACTTTGAAAAATGCTCCTTTAAAATTAAATGAAAGAATGAAAAAGGACAGGAAAGTACGTGACATTTTACACAATTATAGTTGAAGCTTAAAGTTAATGTGTAAGAAATAAAAAACTCAAGTCAGTGCAAAACTTGCGATTTTGGGCTTTGTTGGGAGAAATGAATAAAAAAACCATGATTGAAGGAGGGTAAAAAGTTGTAAAGGAGAGTTTGACTGTTTCAGAACTGAGGAACAGGCTGAAGATTGATTTGAGGGATATAAAATTTGGAGGAACTTCAGAAAATGAAAAATGAGGAGGAAGAAGCACAAAAGTTAGAAGGACTCAAGAAAAAAGAAAAAATATTAAAACAAGGCAATTAATCAATAAGCATTTATTACGCTTTATTAAGCATCTATTATTTGCCAAACTTTATACTAGGAGATAGGAATACAAAAATAAAAATCAAATAGTCCCTACTCTCAAAGTGTTTATAACAAAAAGAGGAGAAAGATTTGTGGATGTGGTACCACCTTAGTTCAGTCCTTCATCAATTCTTGACTGATCAATTCAACAAACCTAGGGTCTTTGGGTCTCATTTCTCTCTATTCCAGTACATCTTATACATTACTGTCAAAGTAATTTTCTAAAAGGACATAATGATCATTTGATTCCCCTACTTAACAAACTCCAGTGATTTTCAATTACCTGTAGGATAAAACAGCTTCTGTTTAGCTTTTAATGCACCGAACAACCTAATCCTATCTTCTCTCCATTCTCCCCAACATACACCTCTGCTCAGCCAAACAGGCCTCCTTTTCTCTATTCCTCACACAAAGCCCTCTACCTCCCATGTCTCCTTGCCTTTGCAGTAGCCTATATGCCTAGAAGGTAATCACTCCTTAGCTTTACATCACAGAGATACTTATTTTCTTTAAGATGCATCTCAAACACTATCTTCTGGGTAAACATTTTCTTGACTCTTCCAACTACTAGTATCATCCTTATCAAACTATTTTGCATATATTTATATTAATTTCCTATTCATATTATATATGTATCTTATATTTACTCAGTGTCTCCTAAACTAGGAGATATGTTTATTGAAAACAGAGATTGTTTCATTCTTTGTACTTGAATCCCTAAAGCTAGAATACAGCAGATGTTTAATAAGTACTTAATGATTAAAATGAGGAGGGAAAAACAACTGAGCAATCCAAGGACATAATGTTATAAAAATCCAGTAAGTTTGTAGCTGGGGAATTCTGATATTATCCAAAGACTGTTAGCATCTTTGTCCCCTACCAAAAATTGTTGGCAAGGGAGAACTGGACCCAAGGGTCAAAGAGAAGAAAGAATTCAGTTTACCTTTGTTTAAGGGAGGGATGGGAGATGACTCAGGTAGGAGGGAAGAAAATCAATTCAGTCAGGAGGAGATACCCAACACTAATGAGGACTGAACAAAGGAGACTGGGCAAGGAAGAAAAAGACTAGGTATTGTTCTTGCCAAGCCTTCTCACTGCAAGCTGCAATCTGGAGGACAATATAAAGACCGTGCTGGCCAAGGAAAAGGAATTTTTTCAAAAGAGTTTCAATGAGAAAAGGAAAAAGAAAAAAGATGTGAAAAAGCAATAGGAGATCCAAATATATGTCAAGAAGTTGTAAGATGGAAGAATGTGTAGCACAGGGGAGAAAGGAAAGAAAGAACACAGAACATATTAGAGGTGAGTAAGAGATGTGGTTCTTTCTGAAGCTAAAAGAATCTGAAAAGGAAACAACTGTCTGTCCTGTAATAAATATGGTAGATCTTTCAGGTGAGAGATCATCAAGAAAAGAGCTTTGTGTAAAAGATAAGCAAATAATTAAGAGAAGGAGGACATGAGCTAGTGACAATGCTAAGGAATAACAAGCACTGAGAGAAGGAGGATATGAATGGGGGAGTTGGTGACAATGACAAGGGATAACAAAGTTTCTGCTGACACAATAACTATGTTAAAATTAACAATAATGAAAATAATAATTATTGACTTAACTACAATAATATTAATAATAAGTGTTATAATTAGTTTTAATATAGTTTCCAAATCAACTTTTGGAGTCAACATATTTACAATAGTAACATCATTATTTAAATTTTTTAATATTTATTTTATTTTTTAATTTAATGAATAAAACAAATATTTCCATGACACAGTATAATAAAAAATGATTTCACATGAAACTATAAATTTATTGTGTACAATTTGCTATTCCTTTTAAATATATAATTGTTATAATGTAAATTTCTTTTTCCCCCTTTTTCCCTCCCCTAGAGATGGCTAATATTAGACACCAATGTGTGTACATATGTGTATATGTATAAATGCATATGTGAGTGTGTACAGATACATGTAAAATGATTCTATATACATATTTCTATTTATCAGTTCTTTCCCTGGATGCAGTCTTCTTTCATATATCCTCTGTAGTTAGATTGGATATTTAAAATAATCAAAATGACTTATTTACTCAAAGTTGCTCTTAAACAATATTTCTGCTACTATATACATAGTGCATTTTATTGGTTTTGCTCATTTTGCTCTTTACTATTTTATGCAATTCTGTCCATGTTTTTCTAAGATCATCAAGCTAATGATTTCTCATAGCCCCGTAGTATTCAAACACAATCACATAATACAATTTGTTCAGCCATTCCCAAACTGACAAGCATCCCCCCTAATTTCCAGTTCTTTGCCACCAGTTAGAGAGCTGTTAAAATAAATATTTTAGAACATACAGATTCTTTTCCTTTTTCCCTAATCATCTTTGATATCATAACTAGCAGTGGTACTACTGGGTCAAAGGGTATAGGCAGTTTAAAAACTCTTTGGGTACAACTCCAGATTATTCTCCAAAAGAGATGGATTAAGTCCCAATTCCACTAATTAGTATCCTAATTTTTCCACATCCCCTTCAACATTTGTCTTTTTTTTCCTTTCAAACATTTTAGCCAATCTTATAGGTGTAAAAATGGTATCTCAAGGTTGTTTTATCATTATACTTTAATAGTATTTTTGTAATGCTTCAAAGCTTGCAAAGTGTTTTGAAAATCTCATTTAATCCTCAAAATAACTCTCAAAGGTGGGTGTCATTATTATTCCCATTTCATGACAAAGGTTAAATGACTTACCTAGGATCACACTGTTAGGACAGGTCTGAGGTTGGATTTTAATTCAGGTCTTACTCCAGGTTTAGTGCTCTAACTATTGTACTCCTATGAGCCAATAATTCTTTCTGCACTTGGCATACACATTCAAAACACTATAAAAATGCCTAAGATATGTCAAACCTAATGACTATTACTTCTAGAGATTCACATGGGCACCAGTGAACCAATGGATACTGCCAGAAGAAATCTAGAATGAATGACAGATTTCAGAGACTTACTATAGAAAATAAAAAGAAAAAAAAAAAAGGAAAATTTAATGTTTTCTTAACTGCTACCAATCTAAGTGCCTGAAAACGAGATTTGGGAAATGAGCAGCTTGGTTAGAAGATTGAAGGAAAGGGGGAGAGGAGAGATTTAGCTTAAATCACAACATAAAATATAAGCAGGAAAAAAAAAAACCCACTTTATTTGAAAAACACATTTTAGGAAGGGGGAAAAAGGCATGATATAATAATTATTGGGTATCTTAATTGCACAAACATGTAGTGGAATTTATACTCTCTGATATGGAATCACTGACAATTTCCTTACTTGTCTTCATGATCCATTTCAAAAGGGGAAAACTTTTTTTATGAATCAGATTCTCATAAAAAGGAAGAAAAACATACAAAACACATATGGGATAGAAATGATGAGAATTTCAGGGGAAACTGACCACTTTATCTTTGAGTTTCTAAGACAAAAATACACATATATGCCTGAGCTTTTGGATAATAAGGTCTCAAATAGTTCATAAATCAGATAGATTTCATGAAAGAAGTTCAATAGATGAAATCATGCTAGAAAGAATGAGAATCTCTCAAGAATAAATGCTGAAGATTTTTTTAAACACAGTAAGAAAAGGGGAAGAGGGAGATTCGTCTAAAAAAAAATGAAAATGTATAGGGAAATTCATCACCAAATGCAAGGTTTTATTTTGTTTTGTTTTCAGAGGTGGAGGATGGCACCTATTTACATAGCACTTCATTTGTTTTTATTAAATTATATTTTCAGTTCCAGAATCTTTTCCTCTCTTCTCTGCAGTCCAATCCATCATGAAGGCAAGATATAACAAACCTATGAAATCATTCAAAATAAATTTTTTCACTAGACAATTTCAGGGACGGGAGGTAGGGCAGAAATATATGTAATCTAAATTGTATGTTGAATCCATCTGTTTCCATCTGGAGGTAGAGTCCATTTTTCCTTATGAGCCATTTGGAAATGAGATAGGTCATTGTGTTGATCAGTTATTCTTTTATGGTTGATTACTTTTACAATATTGCTGTTAATGGGAAAACTATTTTCTTGATTTTCTTCATTTCTCTTTGAATCCGTTCATATAAGTCTTCCCAATTTTGTCTGAATCCACATCCCCCTCATTATTTCTTATATATATAACATATAATTTGTTCAGTCATTTTCCTATTTATGGGTATCCCTTCAGTTTCTAATTCTTTGCCATAACAGAAAGAACTGATATAAATATATTTATGTACTTGGAGTCTTTAAATTTTTTCTGATCTTTTTAGGGAAACCAAGTCCCTGTACTATTAGGTTGAAGGTTATACACTTAAAACAGGTTTTGGATTTAAATCCAAATCACTTTCCAAAATGGTTGGACCACTTTACAGCTTGAACAACAGTGCAATAATATCTGTATTTTTCCATAGGCCACCTAATTCATCAGTTTTCTTTTCTGTCATCTTCTCCAATTTGATGGGTATAAGGTAGTACCTTGTAATCTTTTTAAAATTTGCATGTTTCTAAATATTACTAGGAAGCAAGTAGGTGGATAGGCGGTTGGAGTGCTAGATTTGGATTCATTTCTAACCTCAGATACTTATTAGCCTCAGACTCTGTGGGGAAATCACTTAACCACTGTTTGAATTGTTGTGGGTCTTTCATTTTCAAGCATGACCGATGACATAAAGAGAGTGACATCTTGAAATATGTATATAATGGATTTAAGTAAGACAGAATTGCACAGTGATAAACCTCACTTTCTCTTCCACAGTCACAGAAGTTCAGTGGTAAAACAAAAGGAAAGATTACCAGGGATGGTGCAGAAGCAATGGATGGCCTTGGCATCTTTGATGTCTGATCAAGCTCTAAAGTGCTCCACAGAACCTGCTTCAGATGCCTTCATGGCTACTGGAACAAACTGTTTTATCTGCCTATTCCGCCACAGAAGTCTTCACATGCTTGAAGTAGATATCCTTCTAACTTTCCAATGGGTTTGAGGCCTATCAGTTATCTTCAGCTGGATTTGGCTCATCTGAGACAATTTGACCAGAGTGTGGTTGCTGTGCATGCTACATCTTCCTGGAGTCATGGGTGAGTCTTGGGTGGTAGGTGAACACCAAAAGCAAATGAACAGTTCTCAAAAAGGGTCTGGCAAGCCCTCACATAAGAGGTGCTAGTCTTTCTTGAACACCCCATAGACCTCTTTGAATTAATCCACTGGAGAAAGAATTCTTTCTTTCTTTCTTTTTTTTTTTTTTTTGCTGAGGCAATTGGGGTTAAGTGGCTTGCCCAGGGTCACATGGCTAGGAAGTGTTAAATATCTGAGTCCGGATTTGAACTCGGGTCCTCCTGACTTAAAGGCTGATGCTCTATCCACTACACCACCTAGCTGCCCCCCACACTAGTATCTTTATCAAGAAATGCCCATGGATAATACAGTCTATGGAATCATAAAGAATCAAACACAACTGAGCAACAATTGTTACTATTTAGAGAATTCTTTCAAATGATTATTGACAATTTTGATTTCTTCCTCTGAAAAATGCCTATTCATATCCCATTGATCATTGATCCCAAATGATCATTGAGCATTTCTTAATCAGGGAATGGCTCTTATCCTCTTAATTTGGTGCAGTTCCTTATGACCTTTATCAAAGATTGCACCCTCCCAAATCCTAGCTTTCCTTCTAGCTTCATTGGTTATTTTGTGCATTTTTTTTTAATTTTATGTATTCGAAATTATCAATTTTCCCTTCATAAACCTATTTCTTATTTGGTCATGAATTTTCCTCCTAACCATAGGTGTGACAGGTAATTTTTTCCACATTCCACAAGTTTGCTTACATCATCCTTCTTATCTAAATCATTATTGAATTTAAGATTCTCTTCACATGAGGTGTGAGATGGTGGTCTAATTCTCATTTTCTGAAAGATTATTTTCCATTTTTCTCAAGAGTTTTTGTGTAATAGTGAGTTCTTACCCTAATAGCCAAGATACTTAGGTTTATCAAACATTAGATTACTGGGTTCATTTTTTTCTATATGCTATGTACCTAATCTTTTCTATACATCAATCACTCTACTTTTATTCAGGACCAAACTTTTGATGATTATAGCTTTGTGGTATAGTTAGATATATAGTACTACTTGGCACCCTTCTTTGACACTTTTTCCATTTATGTCCTAAATATTCCTGACACTGTGTTCTTCCAGATAAATTTTAAAATTATTTTTCTAAGTCTAGGCTAATTCTTTCTTAGCTGATTGGCACAACAGTGAATAAATTAATTTAGGAAATACTGTCACTTTGATTACATTGATTCAGTCCTACCCAGGAGGAATTAATATTTTTCTACTTATTTACATGATGCTACTTGGGTGAAGAGTTTGTTATTGAGTTATGTAATTGAGTTCATATAGTTAAAAGATGTTAATTGCTCTGATTAATCTTTAATTTACACAGGAAAGTAATAATATCTATACCATATCCCCTGCAAAAAGAAATGCTTTTGTTTTCTTGTTGCATATGCTTATTCTTTTCTTTTCTTTTGCTTATCTTATGCATTTTACCTAATATTTCTAGTAAAATTACTTGGCATTTCTAGGTAACCACACAACAATGGTAATAATGAACATCATTGCTTTACCTCTGATCTTAATGGAAAAACTTCTAGTATATTCCCATTATTGATAATGATTGCTCCTTATATTAAATTCACACTACTTATGATTATTTTTTTAAATAGTTTCTTTTTTGCTATACATTCTAATGATTTTAATAGAAAAGGATACTATATTTTGCCAAAAACTTTTTTTCAATCTATGGAAATAATCACATATTTTTTGCTATTTTTATTACTAACATAGTCAATTATGCTTAAAGTTTTAATAATATAGAACTAGCCCTGCAATCTTAGTATAATCCTAGCCTGATCATAGTGTATGACATAATCTTACTTGTATCTTATTTAAAAATTTTGTATCAATATTCACTAAGAAAAATGATCTATAAATTTCTTTCTCTATTTGGGCTAGCAAGGCTATATTTGCTTTAGTAGGATTCCTTTACCTATTTTTTCAGTCTACATTGTATTGGAATTAACTTTTTAAAAAAATGTTTGTTAGAATGTAATTGTGAATCCATCTGTCTTGGGGTATTTTGCTTTGGGGAGTTCATTTTTATCTATCTTTATCCCTTCCACATTGCAATTTCCCCCATTTCAGTTTCAAAATATCACAAATTGGCATAACAAATTAAATGAATGACTTGGAATGTCCAGCAAAAGGAAAAAAAATTAGAAATTCAAAAATGTATTTTATACACAGACACACACACACTATTTTTACTTAATATTGACCTACTATAGACTAAGATCAAATACTTAACCCAAATTTGACAACAAAGTATTATAAATACCCTAGAAAAGAAAAGGAAAAAATTCAGGTTTCTTCTCTAGTACTTTTCAAAAAGACCAAAAAAATTTTACACAGATTTCCCATATCACAAGGGCATTGTACCCCTAATCCCCATGATGTGGATGGAGTTCATTAAATTCTATTTTCTCTCATGTTAATCTGGACAATTCAAATTTTTATACATATTCATCTACTTCATTTAGAATGTCAGTTTTACCAATATGCAAAATAGCAACTAATAATAGTTTTTCTTTCATCATCATTGGTTATAAATAAAATTTATGGTGTGACAATATGGTTTTCTTTTGTTTCCTTAACCAAATTAACCAACTGTCTATTTTATTGACTCCTTCCCCCAAAAAATTAGAACCTGGTTTTATTAGTTTAATATTTTGTTTTGTTTTTGAATTTTATCTATCTCTCTTTTAATTTTCAGGATTTCTATATTGGTGCTTAATTGCAAGTTTTTAATTTGTTGGGTGTTTTTTTAGTTCTATGACAAATGCATAAATCTTTTTCTCTCTTTTATTGACTTAAACATTTGAAGATGTTATTTTTCCCAAAAGTAATGCGTTTGCTACATCTCAAACATTCTGGCATGTTATCTCATTGCTATCATTCTCTTTAATGAAATTACTCCTTATTTCTATAATTTGTTCCTTAACCTACTCATTTTTTTAGGATTATTTAATTCCCAATTAATTTTCAATCTGTTTCTATAGCCCTTTAACTGAATGTGATTTTTGTGTTCTGAAAACAGTGCATTTAATATTTCTGATTTTATGCATTTTTGTGAGGTTTTGAATGCCCTGATATATTATTACTTTTTTCAAAGATGCCATGCATAGCTGTTCCCATTCAATTTTCTCCAGAGATCTACAGTATGTAACTTTTAAAAATTTGTATTCATCTCTTTAATTTCTTTCTTATTTTATGGCTATCTGAGGGGGTAAATTGAAGTCCCCAAGTCTGTTTCCTCTTGTACCTCATTTAACTTTTGGTTTTTTTTGTGTGTTCTTTACAAATTTATTTTATTTGAAGAAACAGAATAAGAAACAAGAAAAAAGCAATATAAAACATAGTGAAACAAAAGAAAAGAGAACATTGTGATGTGCCTGGAAGAACATCAGGGAGGATTCAAAATATATAATAGCAAATGCCAATTTAAGAAATTGCATGTGTGTGTGTGTGTGTGTATAGAAGAAATCATATTCAAAGTGCCCATCTTTTCTTTACTTCCTTGTAAATTATTCTTTTGTTCTCTGCCGTACACCTTTTTTACTTTATTCTTTCTTTCCCCCTTTTATCCCTTCCACCACCAAGCAGGCTATAGTTTAAAAAAAAGGATATACGTATATATATATATATATATATATATGTGTAGATAAATACATACACACACACTCACCACCACCACCACCCCCCACACACACACACACGTCTTTCCTATCCCTGCTGACTCTTTCATTAAATTCTGTGGAATAACTTGGCTTTCTATTACTTAACCTCCCCCCACCCAGAGATCCCTCCCTTGTCTTCTTCCTTCATCCTTTGCTTCCCCATCTACCCATCCCTCTTATTTCTTTATAGATTTTGGAGGGTGCTAAAACCATTCCAGGAATATATGTAATGTGGTCCATTGAAGCCATTACTAGTGAGTGGGTTTTCAGAAACTATAAGCCCTCCTCCCCATCCTCTAATGCCTCTGTTGTCTACTCCTCCTCTGCACATCATTTATATAACAATTTTTACCTTAACTGTGCCAATCTTTCTTTGAGTTTACCCTATAGTTCATGTAAATCTTAAACATAAAGCATTCATTTCCTGTGTAAAAAAAAACCCAATTTGTCCATGTTTAAACAATTTGTCCATGTTGCATTCCTTAAAACTCCTTTTTCATACTGGCTCTTACATGTTAAATTTTCTATTAAGTATGGGTTTGGTTGATATGAAGTCCTGAAAATCTACAAGTCCATTGAAGGCCCATTTTTTTTTCTCATTCAAAATTTTGCTGGATATATTTTTGGCCACAGCCCTAGTTCTTTTACTTGTCAATAGATTGGATTCCAGAACCTGCAGTCTTTTATTGTAGCTGCTGATGCCTTGTACAATTCTAATTGTACCTCCAGCAAATTTGAATTTTTTTACTTGTTTCTTGCAAAATTTTCTCTTTGATCTGATGGTTTCAAAATTTAACAATAATATTCCTATGACTTTTCCACAATGGATCTCTTTGAAGTGGTGATATCAGTGGATTTTTTTTCTACATCTACTTTCCCCTCGTGTTCTATCATTCCAGGACAATTTCATTCCCTGTATTAATGTGTCAAAGTTCTCTTTTTGGTCACAACTTTCTATCAGTCCAATTATTCTTATATTTTCTCTTCTTGATCTGTTCTCCAAATCTGTTATTAGGAGATGTTTCACATTCTGTTCTATTTTCTCATTCTTTATAATCTGTTTTGTTATTTTGTGGTCTCTCAAAACTTCACTGGCTTCCCCTTGCCTGATTCTAATTTTCAAGGCGTTATTTTCATCTTTGAGACTCTGTACCTCCTTTTGTAATTGGTTAACTTTTTTTCATAGTCTTCTTGGTTTTTTTGGATGGTTTTGTTTTTTCTTTACTTTCTTCTCAATGTCTCTCATTTAATTTTTTAATTCTTTTTTGAATTTTTTCTATCAATTCTCTCTGGACAGGGAGCCATTATATTACCTTTGGAGTAGAAGCTTCCCCCCCCTTCTAAATTATCCTCCTCTGAAGACGAATCCCAGTCTTCCTGTTCTCGTAATATGTTTCAATTGTGCCATTTTCTTCTTTGCCAATTCATTTTTTTTTTTAAATAAGAGATATTAGTATAAGTACCTCTAATCATGGGGTGGGGAGATGGTGCCTCAAGCTTCCCTTCAGCTCTCCCCTCTGACCAGGAAGCCCACACCAAGAGCTCTATCCTCTTTCAAGAGTATGCAGCCAGTAGTGCTCCTGCTTCTGCAGTCACCTGATGCTGGTTCCTTCTTGCTGACGGCCAGTCTCAGCAGCACAGCTGGACTCTTCCCCAACTGAAAACTGGACTCAACAGTCTAGGAGGTAAAAATCTCTGTGATTTCTGCTGAGGCTCCAGATAGCCTGAGGGATCTACACTCAAAGTTTCTGGGGAGCTAGCCTGGAGGTGTTTGCTTTACAAACAGGTTAACCCCCAGCCCAGGCCTTTTTTCAAATCTCTGCCAGTTGTAGCAGAAGGACCCCCTTCCACCCTAAGTCTTCTAGGTTCTTCACCAGTGTATGTTTACCCTGAGGCACAAATTCCTTCTGTTTGTGGGGGAAACCTGGAGAACCTGAAATATAACAATTTACTCCACCCTCTTCTCAGAATCCTCCCCACTTAGCTTTTTTCTCCAAGAATCTGGATGCCGTACAATTTGGTATTAACATTGATTCATTGCCTATGATACCTTTTAGCAAAAGATAACTTTCCTGATTATCTTTTCTAATTAGGTCTACTTTTGCTTTTGCTTCGCCTAAGATTATTACTGCTATTCCTGCCCTTTTTTTAAACTTCAGCTGGAACATAAAAGATTGTGCTCCAGGTCCGTATACTAACTCTATATCTTTCAGATATGTTTCTTGTAAACAATATGTTGCTGCAGTCTAATTTTTAATGCATTCTGGAATTCTCTTCTATTTTATACAGGATGAGTTCATCCCATTTTCAATCATAACACTACTAACTATGTATTTCCCTCCATTCTATTCTTACACACACATACACATACACACACACACACACACACACACACACACACACACACACACACACACACAC
>JAJPUD010003505.1:117896-142339 GCA_023553655.1 Myrmecobius fasciatus
CACACACACACACACACACACACACACACACACACACACACACACACCCCAATCTCTTTTTAAGCCTGTTCCTTTCTTAACGTCTGTTTTTGCTTCTGATGACTGCTTTCCTTAATTTTTCCTCCCTCTTATTCCCTTCCTTTTCTTATGATCCTTTTTCCTCCTACTTCCCTATTGGGTTAGAAGATAAGTATGAAAAGTCTTGCATTTCATTTAAATATCCAACTATGTATTTATTTATCTTCTTTCCTTTTTCAACCAGTTCAGATGAGACACACTGAGGTTCAAATGTGATGTCCCATTAACCCTCCCCTCCATACTTCCCTCCACTTTGCAAATTCTTCCGTAATCACACTATTTATGTGAAATAATTTTCTCAATTCTTCTACTTTCTTCTATTTCCCAGTGCATCCCTCTCCCTCATCCTTCCATTCTTCTTTTGAGATACTCCCAACATAAAAAATTGCATTCATGCCTTTTGTCTAAATAGACTCCCTCTAAACAGTCCTAGTGATGACAAAATTCTGAAGAGTCCCATGTACTATTTTCTGAGAGACGTAAAGAGTTTAACTTATTTACCCTATGATTTCTCAATCATGTTTACTTTCTTATGCTTTATTCAATCCTAAGTTTAAATGTTATATTTTCAATTAAGCTTTGATTTTTTTCATCAAGAATATTCAAAAATCCTGTTTCATTTTCTTTTCTCTGTAGAATTATACTCATTTTTCCTAGATGTATTATTCTTGGTTGTAATGCTAGCTCTTTTTCCTTCTGGAGTATATTCCAAATTCTCTACCTTTGTAATGGTTGCTGCTAAACTTTGTATGAGTTTGACTATAGCTTCAAAATATTTGAATATTTGATTGCTTTTTTGTCTATTTTGACTACTTTCAGCATTTTCTTCTTAACTCGGGAGCACTAAAAATTTGCCTATACTATTTCCAGGAGTCTTCATTTTGGGATTTCTTTCAGAAGGTAACTGATAGATTCTTTCAATTTCTACTTTACCCTTTGGTTCTTAAAATATATGGGTAGTTATGTTGTGGTTGTTTAATAATTTCTCAAAGTATGTCTAGGCTCTTTTATTCACAAGTTTCAGGTAGTTCAATGACTCTTAAATGATCTTTTTTCTATTTTCCAAGTTAGTTGTTTTTTCCTATAAGGTATTTCACATTTTCTTATATTTTTTCAGTCTTTTGACCTTGTTTCATTGTATCTTGCTGTCTCCTGGAGTGATTAACTTTCAAATGATTAATTCTCATATTTAAGGAACTGTTTTTCTCATTGTTTTTGTTCCACTTTTACCATTTGGCTGATTCTGATTTTCAATGACTGTCATACTTTTTCTGCCTCTTTTATTAAGACATTAATTCTTTTTATATACTTTTCTTAGATAGTTCTCATTTCTTTATCAAAATTTTCCTTTACCATTCTTATTTATTTCAAAAATTGTTTTTGTTCTTATTTTAACTGCTTACGCTTTTCTGGAAATTCTTATTGGGATCATGTCTAATATGCATTTTTCTTTGAGATTTTTGTTTATAAATGTTTTTAAGTAATTTTCTTCTTCTCTATCTGTATATATGGTCTTCTCTGCTACCATAGTAGTTTTTTATAGTCATATTCTTTTTTATGCTCTTTGCTCGTTTTTCCAGCTTACTTCTTACTACAAAAAGTGAAATAAAAAGAGTATTTTATTTTCTCTTTTTCATATCTAGATGGGAGATGCCTGGCCTGAGTTTTTGTCTTTTATATTGTTCTAATGCTTTCACACATCAGTCTGGAAACATATGCATATTCAGCATTTCCAACATTGATCCAGGAAAGTCTGTTACACTCTCCTCTTGGTTTGCATTCTGCAAATTTCTGACTCAATTTGGATCTGTTGACTTTTGTATAGTTGTTTCCATATAATGCTTCTGGACTTAATCATGGTATATCTCATTAAAAAGTTCAAAGTAAATGAACTGCTGGCAAGCTCTTAGTTTTGGTCTCCTGCCCTGGTTTATTCAACTGTAGGCTTATGTATAGAACTAAAGATTTGAATTGAATCCCCATTCTGTTCTTGGGTTCAGAGTCACATACCTAATTTTCTGAAAACTATCACTTCCTCCCAACACAAGTAGGGTACCTGCTCTCTTCTCCTACAACCACTCCTTTCCATCCTCAAATTGCGACCCAGAATTGGGTAATGAGCAAGAGTTGCCAGATGTCACCTGTTCCTGCTCCCAGGACTAGTACAAGGGTACTTTAGGATCTCTCTCTGTCCAGGTGTTCATTCCTTTCACCATCCCTGGGTGCGAGACAACTGCTGCAGCAACGTCCAATGTTGCTTCCACCTATTGCTACCATACTATACAGTTGGCCAAGAGCACCTCAGTGTGCTCAGAACTCTGTATCAACCACGGGCTAGAAAAATGACTCAACGAAATTATTTCTTAGCTTTCTCCATAAGAATTCAATCTTGTGCCCATACAGATTACTATGGAGGAAAATATGAAGAAACAAAGGAAAAATTGAAATCTATCACTTCCCATTTTGCCTCTGCCCCTCTACTTGTTCTGCTGTAGATTTTTAAAAGTCAAATCTAGAAGATGAAAGGAGAGGAGAAAACAGATGAATAAAAACCATAGTATATTACAGAAGAACAGTATCAGGAATAATAAAGCTCTGAATGATCAACAGCTAGTTAATTTTATTGTTGTTTTAAAGCTTAGGGAAAAAAATGATTTTTTTTTTTTAACTTGAGGAAAAGATTTGGGTATGTGAGAAAATAATATCCTGTAAAAGGGAGTGAAGAAAGTAGCTTAATTTTTATTTGGTCGTGTTTTCTCTGCAAATGAATTAGGAAAAATATGATTAACAAAAAATAATCTGATAATAAAGTGAGTAAAGACAAAAAAAGACGATTGTCCCAAAAGGTTTTCAATCTCAGCGTCAGATGAACAAATAATGTCAGACTAACTTTAATCCTTTCACTGAGAGGGTTACTATTGAGATTTAAAAAATAAATAAATAGACTTTATAAGAAGAAGAAGGTCTGTTAGGGAGCAGTTTACTTGAAAGAGAATAAGAAGTTTTTGTGAACAAGATGTTTACTATGATAATAATCTGATTAAGCCAAGAAAGCCAATATCACCTTCGGCTATAAATCGTTCAGGAACAAGGTGATCATCCGGACATATTTGGTTCTGATTATGTCACAACTGTCAAGGTGTTAAAATAACATTAATTATTAAGTCCCAGAATATTAGACTTAACAGAAGACAAATATAGATAACCACCTACTGTTTAAAATGATGTCATAAGCATTATGTTACATATTCAAAATAACATGGAACAGGGAAGGAAGCACTGATAAATGGAAACGTAAACAGCTGGAATATATGAGAGGCAGCATTACCATTAAACTCTGAAAGATATTCGAGATTCTAAAAAATAAGGAAGAAGGACATTCTAGACATGGAAGACAAATGCATGGAGATAGACTATATTATTTATTTTGTATGTTTATTTACTTATTCTGTAATTGTTGTATACTTCTAATAACCACAGAATGTTACCTTCTTGAGGGCGAGGGTTGTTTTGATTTTTTTCTTTGAATCCTCAATACCTAACATAATGCCTGACACATAATGCTTGTTGAATGAATAAATAAGAAATCTAATTCTTCTTTAGGACGTCGATTTAAGTATCTGAAGACATTTATTTTTATCTCCTATTAATTCTCCTTTACTTTAGTTAACACGTTAGTGGACTGACTCACATAAATGATTAAGGAGAAACTGTAAAATTATGTCTATTAGGACTTTAAAACTACCAAGGCTTATTATCATGAGAAAAATGCTTTGCAAATCTTAAGGCATCAGAGAGTAGAAGTTATTCTAGGCTCCCAATTCCCCTTCTTCCACCCCAAAAATCAAAATAAGTGAAAGGTTAAAGAAATAAATACCTTAATATTTCAAATTTCTCTAAGAAAGGTAATTCACTAAGAAAAATAACACTTTAGGACCTTAAGAAAAGTTAATACTTCATGTCTAAGAAAATATGATTTTTTTCAAAATAGGTATACATGCTTAAAACAAAGTTTATTCTTTTAACAAATTTATCTTTTATGTTCAACTTCTCTTAAAAAACCAACAAAGAAAAATAATTAAGTTCATCACTGATACTTCTTACAAGTACCAGTTTTCTTTATCAAAAATTGTACAATCAATCCTTGCTGCATTTTTATTTCTGAAGGTAAAGTAGAGCTATCAAAAAACTTGGTTAAAAGCTATTTCACGCACCAGCCCTGAAGTCAGGAAGACCTGAGTTCAAATCTGATCTCAGACACTTCCTAGCTGTGTGACCCTGGGCAAGTCACTTAACCCCAATTGCCTCAGCAAAAAGCAAAAAAAAAAAAAAAAAAAGCTATTTCACTCAGAAAAAATTTTTACATTGAAGGGTTCTTTTCTAAAATGCATAGAGAATTGACTCAAATTTATAAAAATACAAGCCATTCTCCAATTGATAAATGGTCAAAGGATATGAATAGGCAATTTGGAGATAAAAAAATTAAAGACATTTCTAGTCATAAGAAAAAAATGCTCGAAATCACTATTGATTAGAGAAATGTAAAGTAAGAAAACTCTGAGGTACCATTATACACCTCTCAGATTGGCTAAGATGACAAGAAAAGATAATGATAAACTTTCAAGAGGATGTTGGAAAACTGGGACAGTAATACATTGATGGTGGATTTGTGAACTGATCCAACCATTCTAGAGAGCAATCTGGAACTATGATTAAAGGGCTATCAAAATGAGCATACCCTTTGATCCAGCAGTGTTTATACTGGGCCTATATCCCAAAGAGATCATAAAAAAAGGGAAAAGGACTCACATGTGCAAAAATGTTTATAGAAGCTTTTTTTGTAGTGGCAAGGAACTAGAAATTGAGTAGATGCCCATCAATTGGAAAATGGTTGAATAAGTTATGGTTTATGAATGCTATGGAATATTATTTTTCTATAGAAAATGATAAGCAGAATGATTTCAGAAAGACCTGGAGAGACTGACATGAACTGAAGCTAAGTGAAAAGAGCAGAACTAAGAGAACATTATACAGCAACAACAAGATTATGTGGTGATCAACTCTGATAGACTAGCTCTTTTCAACAATGAGGTGATTCTGGCCAATTCCAAAAGACTTATGATGAAGAGACCCATCTACATCAAGAAAGAGTACTATGGGGCCTGAATGTGGATCCCAACATAGTATTTTCACCTTTTTTGTTGTTATTTGCTTGCTTTTTTTTTTCCTTTTTGATCTATTTTTTCTTGTGCATCATGATAAATGTAGAAATATTATTTAGAAGAACTGCAAATGTTTAACCTATTTGGATTACTTGCTATCTAAATGGGGGGAAGGGGGGCAGAAAGGAGAAAAATTTAGAAGACAAGATTTTTCAAGGGTGAATGTTAAAAACTATCTTTGTATATTGAAAAGAAAAAGCTATTATCAAAAAAAAAGAAAGAAAAAAGAATTTCCATTAAAAAAAACTATTTTAGTGGTTATAGCTATGTTGTTTGCATGTATATTGAAAATAAAAAGCTATTTCTTGTGCAGTAAGATAACTGTATAGATATGTATACATGTATTGTACTTGTCATATAATTTATCCTATCTAGCATGTATTAGATTACCTGTCATCTAGGGGTGGGGGGGCGGGGGGAGGGAAAGGAAAAGCTTGGGGAAAAAAAAGTTTTTTAGCAAAGGTCAATGTTGAAAGGTCACTCATATGTTTTGCAAATAAAAAGCTTTATTAAAAAAAAAGGAAAATAAAAAGCTATTATCAAAAAAAACAGAAGAAAAAAATTTCCATTAAAAAAAAACTATTTTAGTGATTTTTCTCAAAAAAAGGAAAAGTACTTGAATTTGTAATTAATCAATTAGTTAATATTCTATTATCCAATTTAGATACATATCTTCATTCTCTTAACTGATCAAGTGAATTTCCTTATGAATGTGTTTAGGTGTTTGTTGGCAAGTATCTCTCACATTAAGATAAAATTTATCCACATTTTTTTTGTTATTAAAGATACTTTCATACTACCTTTATTTATTGTTTTAGTTTGTATCAATAAACAAAATATATATCACTAACACAAATACATAAAGAAAGCATTTTTAATGATTATTGTATATACCTTATATTATTAAATATTTGGCACTTTTGTAAAAAGACTTTTTGGATGTTTTAAAGATATAAAAGGAATAAAACATTTAACATACCGCAGCATTCCTACTCTGTAGCAAAGGCTTTGTATTTCTAATGAGCAGTCGATGGTCTGGATCCATAGCATAAGGTACCTTACTTTTATCAGTCTTTTCTTTTTGCTCTTCATCTGATTCATAGAAATTCTTTTCACTGTTCTCTTCTAGGTTGTCATCCTGCAAAGAAAAAAAATTAAACTCCATGAATAAGTTCAATTCCTAAGGACACAAATATTAAGCATGGACGAGTTAAGTTAAAGGACAAAAAGGAACAACTTTTCCTTTTTGGACGTCAATGAAATTAATACTATTTTCTCCCAATCATACTTGCTATCATCCACCAAAATCTGAGTAATTCTACCCACTTTCTCAATAATCTGAGTATCTAATCCATGTTCCTATTCTCCTCAGATTTTTGATGGAGATAGCTCAGGACACCAATTCCTATAGTCCTAGGAATAGGCACAACACTAGCCCCTAATTTAAAAGACTCTGCTGATTTCAGTGAAGTCCCTAATTTAAAAGGAAAAAAACAACAAGGATAGCAACATCTTGTGGAGATGCAAGTTGGCAAATGATTCTTCAGGTGTTGTGGCCCCTAGCGTCCTCAGCAGTCATGGCTACTGAAGATTTGGAAAACAAATTTCTCAATATTAAATATTAAAGTCCTTTTGTTGTCTTCTTCTGTTAGAATGTAAATTCCCAAAGTGCAGGGAATGTCCTTTGGCCAATAAGTGTATTTATTCTCAGCATTTATCTCAATAGGTACTTTAAAAACTCTTTTTTGCCTTGTTGAACAAACAGTTATTATGTGCCTATCATGGGTCT
This sequence comes from Myrmecobius fasciatus, assembly GCA_023553655.1. NCBI lineage: Eukaryota > Metazoa > Chordata > Mammalia > Dasyuromorphia > Myrmecobiidae > Myrmecobius > Myrmecobius fasciatus. The sequence goes on from JAJPUD010003505.1 coordinate 124,986, forward strand.
GGTACTGTGGTAGGTATTGGCAATACTTTAAGGACAGATAAAACAAAATATTTCAAATATCCAAGAATCATTAAATAATTTCAAAGGAAAATAAATGGCTTGTTAAGGACAAGGAAACGGTTCTTATAAAACTTAAAAATAATGCTGAGTCTACAATTTAATATAAAGTAGAGTTATAACCCCCCCCCAAAAAAAGAAAAAAAGATATAAGATGAGAAATTATAAGAAGCAGACAACACATATTTGATTTGCCTTTTTAAAGGAAATTATTTCATTTTAAATGTATAATAATTAGCTTTGAGAATAAATTCCAAAGTATAATACTGTCACTTTTCTTAGAATGCCTAATTTGTAATAAAGAAATTACTAGTCTCTTAGGAGTACTCAAAAGAAGGCTGCAATTGAATTACACCTCAAAGTCAGAACCAGTTGACTGAATCTTCTTTTACATAGCTCTAGGCCAAACTAGTTCCATTTAGTACATTAGGAAACCAATAAAATGATGGCTAAACAATCAAAGACTCTAAAAACTTAAGCACCCATCAACAGTATGTAGTTAAATATAATCAAATATGCCTCAGCTCTCATCAAATTGCTTCATGATTAACCTAGTAATCCACTCACCATAGTAACTAGTAATTAAAGCCTTCAAAGATATGTAAAATGCCACTTTTAAAAAAATTGTATTAAAGCTTTTTATTTTCAAAACATATGTATACGTAATTCTTCAACATTGACCCTCACAAAGCTTTCTGTTACAAATTATTCCCCACTAGTCCACACCCCTCCCCTAGATGGCAGGAAATCCATTACATGTCAATTATGTTAAAATACTTGACAAATAGAATATGTGTATATATATTTCCACACTTATTGTTGTGCAAGAAAAATCGTTATCTACAAGAAAAAAAATCAGAGAAAGGAAACACAATGCAAGCAAACATCAACAGAGAACATGAAAGTGTTATGTTGTGGTCCATATTTCATATCCCTCTCTCTGGGTGTATATGGCTTTCTTCACTGAAGAATTGGAACTGGTTTGAACAATATCATTGTTGGAAAGAGCCATGTCCATCAGAATAGATCATCATATAGTATTGTTGTTGTTGCATATAATGAACTCCTGGTTCTGCTCATTTCACTCAGCATCAGTTCATGCAAGTCTCTCTAGGCCTCTCTGAAATCCTCCTGTTGGTCGTTTCTTACAGAGCAATAATATTCCATAACATTCATATACCATAATTTATTCAGCCACTCTCCAATTGAAGGGCATCTATTCAGTTTCCAGTTTCTAGCCACTACAAAAAGGGCTGCCACAAACATTCTTGCACATGTGGGGCCCTTTCCTTCAAGATCTCTTTGGGATATAAGCCCAATAGAAACACTGCTGGGTCAAAGGGCATGCAGAGTTTGATAATTTAAGCATAGTTCCAAACAGCTCTCCAGAATGGTTGGATCCATTCACAGTTCCACCAACAATGTATCAATGTCCCAGTTCTCCCACATCCCCTCCAACATTCATCATTATCTTTTCCTATCATTTTAGCCAATCTGACAGGTGTGTAGTGGTAACTCAGAGTTGTCTTAATTTGCATTTCTCTGATCAATAGTGATTTGGAACACTTTTTCATATGACTAGAAATTGTTTTAATTTCATCATCTGTTCATATTCTTTGACCATTTATTGATTGGAGAGTCGCTTGAATTCTTATAAATATGAGACAATTCTCTATATATTTTAGAAATGAGGACTTTATCAGAACTCTTAAATGTAAAGATGATTTCCCAATTTATTGCTTCCCTCCTAATCTTGTCTGCAATAGTTTTGTTTGTACAAAAACTTTTTAACTTTAACATAATCAAAATGATCTATGTGGTGTTCAATTAAGAGTTTCAGTTCTTCTTTGGACATAAATTCCTTCCTTCTCCATAGGTCTGAGAGGTAAACTATCCTATGTTCCTCTAATTTGCTTATAATATCACTCTATATCAAGATCATGAACCCATTGAGATCTTATCTTGGTATGTGGTGTTAGGTGTGAGTCAAGCCCTAATTTCTTCCACACTAGTTTCCAATTTTCCCAGTAGTTTTTGTGAAATAGTGAGTGCTTATCCCAAAAGCTGGGATCTTTGGGTTTGTCAAACATTAGATTGCTATAATTATTGCCTAGTTTGTCCTGTGATCCTATCCTATTCCACTGAGCGCTGCTTTATAATATAGTTTTAGATCTGCTACAGCAAGACCACCTTCATCAGCCTTTTTTTTTCATTAATTCCCTTAAAATTCTTGACCTTTTGTTCTTCCAAATGAACTCTGCTCCTATTTTTTCTAGATCTGTAAATTAATTTCTTGGGAGTTTGATTGGTATGGCACTAAATAAGTAAATTAATTTGGGTAGTATTGTCATTTTTATTATATTTACTTGGCCTACCCATGAGCACTTGATGTTTTTCCAATTGACTAGGTCTGACTTTATTTGTGTGGAAAGTGTTTTGTAGTTTAGTTCGTATAGTTCCTTACTTTTCCTTGGCAGATAGATTCCCAAATATAAAATGCCACTTTTTAATGAGCCTTTATTCTTTTTTGACATTTCTCTCTCAGTATCAATTAATATACTTCTTTGGTCCATTATTCCTACAAATAGCATCATGATTTTAGTTATTTGGCTTACAAAGTCACATGTAGTAACTTATGTAACCAGTATGTTTTTCATCATCATCATTGTCTATTTTGACAATTTTATCCCTTAATGAATCACTTAGCCTTTTCCAGACTCAGTTTATTCACCAGTAAAATAATAATAGTAGGTGGTAGCATTTCTATAACATTTAGTATGTGCCAGGAAATGCGCTTTACACAGGGCTTTACAATTATTACCTTATTTGAGCGTAACAACTTTGGGAAGTATATGTTATTATTTTTCCCATATTTATACATGAGGAAAATGAGATAAAACAACTTGTCCACAGTAACACAGCTAAATAAAATGTCTAAGGCTGGATTTGAACTGAGGTCCTCTTGATTCTAGGCCCACCACTACTATTCACATAATATCCCAGCTGCCTCTGGAGATAAATAGGGATAAAAACAGTACAAATCTAAGAGTTGTTCTAAGGATAAAAGGAGATAGATAACATATGTAAGACTTCCTACATTGCAAAGAACTATATAAATGCTAGCTTTATTTGAATCTTTAAAGAGTATACTTAGAAAGTACTGTTGCCACTAAATTTTATGTAATGACTACATTTAGGTGAGCTAAAAACTTGTATATTTATATCACTATTAAACTAAAATATAAGTAAAATCACTTTAAACTTGAATGAAAGAAGGAACATATCAAAATAGTATACATTTAAATTCAAATAGGAATCAATATAGAAACTATGGACAATACAACTGACTTCTGTTTGTAATTAAAAGTGATCATAATGGGGAGGGGATTAAATCAAAATAAAGAAACTATCTTTTAAGATTTACCAAATATCAGGTTTTGGGATAGCCATTTCTATTTTATTTCATGAGTGTCAAAAATCTAAGATTTCTTCTAGGAGCTGTCCTTTGTACCTAACACTACCAGTACCTTTTATATAGTAGATGATGAATCAAATATGTATTCTCCAAAGTAGCACAATGATCTTTTAATTACCAAATCCAAGTGCCTTTTCTCCATCCTCATTGTCGACGACTCTGAAGTCTGTGACACTGCAGATCACCCTCCTCTCTCTGATACTTTCTTCTCTTAATTTTTGGGGATTCTATTCTTTCCTGGTTTTCCTGCTACCTATGTGATGACTCCATCTCTGTCTCCAATGCAGGATACATGGTTAGACCATGTCCTCTTAACCACAGGCAGGGCCTTCCATTCTGTTCCCTCCTCTCTAAGTATGCACTATTTCACCAGATGATTTTCATCAGCCCGTATGGACTTAATTATCATGTCTATGCTGATTCTTAGTTCTACCTATCTGTCCTAAACTTTCTGCTGACTTCCAATCTCACATCTCCAATTCTTAAATTTAACATATCCAAAACTAAGCTCATTTTCCCCCAAATTCCCTACCCCACTGTACTTATAACTATCAAGGATACCACCATATTGTCAGTCCCCAATGCTATTTAGGTGCCATTCTGAATCCTTACTCTCTCTCACCTCCTTCATATTCAATCTCTTGTCAAGGACAATTGATTTTATTTTGTAACATCTCTCAAATATACCACATTTTCTCCTCTGCAACTGCCACACTGCCATCTGTCTGGTGCAGGCCATCACCATCTCATGGGGGGCTTATTGGAACAGTAAATGGTCAGTCCACCTGCCTAAAGTTTCTCTATTACAGTCCATATTCTACTCAGCTGTCAAAGTAATCTTTCGAATCATCCACTACATCCTCATTCAATAAATCTCAGGAACTCCTTAGCACCTCCAGGATCTGTTGGCAATCAAAATCCTTCCCATGCTGTCATCCCCTTTACCTGTCTAGGATTCTTATAACTTATGCCTCCCTGCACAGAACTCAATCCAAAGACATTGGTCTTCCTTCCTGTTGCCCACACAAGACAATCTACCTCTGGACTGTGGACCTTTTCACTGGCTCTCCTTCAGGCACAGAAGCTCTCTCTCCACAAGGAAAATGTGAATTTTTTCCAACTATTTTATCAAATATAAAAATCCCTTCCTAAAAATAAAACAGCTCTAGATGATGCATCATGCAGTTTAGATAATGTTTTGGTATTTTTCTCCATCTGTAAAACACCTAGTATTCTTAATATTCTCCATGTTTTATACCACAGCCCAGTAACCACTACACCATACAGGTGGAAGTGTGGATTTGAGGCCCATTGAACACTGAATCTCCCCCAATATATCACAATTATAGAAACACCTGTGCTAAGTAACATTGTGTAGAGCCACTGTGAAAATTCACAGTGTTCAATAGCCCACAACACTTCTCATTTCTTCTGGCTCTACTCTACATTCAGTTGCAAGCTAATCAAGTATAGTGGTTTTCAAATGATGTGCCACAGTAACCTAGGATGCCATAGGGCATCTCTAAGGGTTCGCTGAAATAAAGTATGGTCATGAGAAGATGCTGTATATGTGACTAGAACACAAGTGTTCAATGTCCTATTCAAGACAATTGTAGTGGTAGGGATGAGAAGCAATAGAAACAGCCTACAAAATGTTTATAAAGACTTTTTTTAGTAAAAGGCTGAAAACTTGATAGAATAGAAAGTAATTTTATATTAAGACAGATGAATTTGGGTTTAGTTGTAGCTTCAGCAATGACTCATTATGTGAGTTTAAGCCAATAATTTCTCACCCTTCATCTTAATCATATGTAAAAATAAATTAAATGTCACTTATTTCTCTTTACCTTAAAAGAAGAGAGTAGGAGCAAATGAAAATATCTGTAAATATTTATTTTAAACTCTAAAATATATTGTGAACATAGAGCATGAAAAGGGTGTTTTGCTTTTCTTACTGTTTTGGCAAAACAGTGAAAGACATGATAACAATCCTAAGTTATCTCCTTTCACTATCAACTCCACAGTTATTATCTATTAAAAATAAATTAAATTAAATTACAGCAGTCCTAATAACTGAAGTATAGTTACTATTCTCCTTTTACAATAAAATCCTGAATTCAACTTACTAACATAAATTGCACAAAAGTAGTTAAGGTTGTTAGACTTTAGACAAATACATAAGAACACAGATTAAATTTCAGGATTTTGACATGAAGTTATATTTAAAAAGAAACTAAAAACTGTGTTGTGATAAATAGAAAAAGACTCACAAATTTTTCCATTTAAGTTTTACTTCAATGCCTGTCTCATCATGAAATAAAGCTGACATTGGATCTTTGAAACTTATATAAATAGAGCGAAGTCTAAGAAGCCTTAAAGCAGGTTGAAAAAACTTTGCCCATAAAATTTGGGCAATAACTAGCTATGTGACGTAGGGATATTAATTTAGCTCTCTGGATTTAACATAAATGTGCAATTTATTCTTTATGCTATCAAAAAACTCGAACAATGCAAACTATAGGGCATCCTGAAAATGAAAGTGGTTTACAGAATGCATTACTTAAACACCATTTCTCAAGATTAAAGCATGTCTTTACTGTTCAGATAGTTTATTTCATTCTCACAGAGAACAGGGAGATGATGCCAGTACATGCAAGTGAACTGGATTTAAGTGAGGGAGGGCTGGACAAGATCATCTGCCTCACTTTCCCCTCCAGAAACAACTAGATCTAGTGATAAGATATACATAAGGACCACTGGAAATGGGTATACACTCAAGTCCTCTCCCATTCTATAATTTTATGAGTTCATAATAAAAATAATTAAATAAAAAGAAATAAAGCTTAGTATCCTCCAATGTTTATTTCTGCAAGGGATGGGTATTCAGAACAAAATCATTTTAGGGTACAGATATTTTTTTTAAAAGACCAATAAAGACCTGAGATATTAACTAAGTGGTAACAATTCTCCATTTCAAAAGGCAATGGGAGAGGCAGCTAGGTAGCACAGTGGATAGAGCACCAGCCGTGAAGTCAGGAGGACCTGAGTTCAAATCTGGCCTCAGACACTTAACACTTACTAGCTATGTGACCCTGGACAAGTCACTTAACACCAGGGCAAGTCACTTAACACCAATTGCCTCAGCAAAAAAAAAAAAAGGCAATGGAAAAACACATAATTAATACAACAGGCATTATGTATAAATGGCATAAAGGACAGCAACATGGACATGTATCATCAGAAAAGGAGATAGGAAGGAATGGAAATAAGAGCTCGGAAAAAGGATTTCAGCAATTTTATGGAAGATTTATGAAAAGACACAAAGATGAGTAAAAGTTATATTCATCCTAGAGTATGAAGTTTAATGAATTCATGGATACATCAAAGATAAAAAATAATTACATTCAATAGAAAAACTGCACATGCTTAACATACATTGGATTACTTGCCGTCTAGGGGAAGGGATGGAAGGCAAAGAGGGGGAAAAGATAGAACACAAGGTTTTGTAAGGGTGAATATTCAAAATTATTCATGTACATATTTTGACAATAAAAAGCTTTAATTAAAAAAAAGCAATTACATTCAGAAAGACAAAATATGATCAACAGAAATCAATTCTTTTGTGTTAACTATTTTTTTCTCTTAAAAACACTAGTTATATTTCTACTCATATGCAAAGGTGGTCCAAATCATTATTGATCAGAGAAATGCAAATTAAGACAACTTTGAGGTACCACTACACACCTGTCAGATTGGCTAAGATGATGAGAAAAGATAATGACGAATGTTGGAGGGGATGTGGGAAAACTGGGGCATTGATGGAACTGGTGGAACTGTGAACAGATCCAACCATTCTGGAGAGCAATTTGGAGCTATGCTCAGAGAGTTATCAAACTGTGCATACCCTTTGACCCAGGAGAATTTCTACTGAGCTTATATCCCAAAGAGATTTTAAAGGAGGGAAAGGGACCCACATGTGCAAGAATGTTTGTGGCAGCCCTTTCTGTAGTAGCTAGAAACTGGAAACTGAATGGATGCCTATCAACTGGAGAATGGCTGAATAAATTATGGTATATGAATGCTATGGAATATTATTGTTCTGTAAGAAACAACCAACAGGATGATTTCAGAGAGGCCTGAAGAGACTTGCATGAACTGATGCTGGGTTAAATGAGCAGAACCAGGAGGTCATTGTACATGGCAACAATAAGACTATGTATCATGATCAGTTCTGATGGACATGGCTCTCTTCAACAATGAAATGTTTCAAACCAGTTCCAATTGTTCAGTGAAGAAAGCCATATACACCCAGAGAGAGGGATATGAAATGTGGACCACAACATAACATTTTCATGCTCTCTATTGATGTTTGCTTGCATTGTTTTCCGTCTCAGGTTTTTTTTTTCCCTTTCCTCTATAGCAGGATAACTAGATAAATATGTACACACATATTCAATCTGTCAAATATTTTAACATAATTAACATGTAGTAGACTTCCTGCCATCTAGGGGAGAGGTTGGGGGTAGGAGGGAAAAATTTGTAATAGAAAGCTTTGCAAGGGTCAATATTGAAAAATTATTTATGCATATGTTTTGAAAATAAAAAGCTTTAACAAAACAAAACAAAACAAAACAAAAAAAAAAAAACCCAAACACTAGTTATTCTGTTCCTCCTCAGGCTCAGCTAATATGTCTCCACTCATAAAGTTATTTTCTTTCAGCTTTTCACTTTTAATGTGCTGTGCCATGGAGTAATGGAAATTTTTTTTATACTAAAGGAAAATCAGCCTTCTGGCAAATTTTTCAATCAGAAAACTGATTAATATAAAAATGCCCCATGCTTTCATAAAATTGTTATACCACTATTTGGCAAATTATGTGACAAAAACCTATTACACTCAATACTGCTTTATTTATTTTTTTATTGTTGTTGCCGTGATCTCCTGGTTCTGCTCATTTCATTCAGCATCAGTTCATGCAAGTCTCTCCAGGCCTCTCTGAAATCATCCTGCTGGTTGTTTCTCACAGAACAATAATATTCCATAACATTCCTATACCATAATTTATTCAGCCATTCTCCAATTGATGGGCATCCATTCAGTTTCTAGTTTCTAGCCACTACAAAAAGGGCTGCCACAAACATTCTTGCACATGTGGGGCCCTTTCCTTCCTTTAAGATCTCTTTGGGATATAGAAACACTGCTGGGTCAAAGGGTATGCACAGTTTGATAACTTTTTGAGCATAGTTCCAAATTGCTCTCCAGAATGGCTGGATCCGTTCACAGTTCCACCAACAATGTATTAGTGTCCCAGCCCTCCCACATCCCCTCCAGCATTCATCGTTATCTTTTCCTGTCATTTTAGCCAATCTGACAGGTGTGTAGTGGTACCTCAGAGTTGTCTTAATTTGCATTTCTCTGATCAATAGTGATTTGGAACACTTTTTCATATGACTAGAAATTGTTTTAATTTCATCATCTGAAAATTGTTCCTATCCTTTGATCATTTATTGATTGGAGACTGGCTTAAATTCTTATAAATATGAGACAATTCTCTATATATTTTAGAAATGAGGACTTTATCAGAACCCTTAAATGTAAAGATGATTTCCCAATTTATTGCTTCTGTGAAATTTTGGATCGGGGCGGAGCCAAGATGGCGGAGTGAAAAGGTGACTCTCTGCCTCTCCTCCAATCTTCTCTCAAATCAACAATAAAATAAGCCTCTGAACTGATCTTCAAGTCAACGAATGCAGAAATATTTGGACACTGCTTTCTGAAGAACTTCATATCAGATTAGTCTGACTCAGACAGAGAGATGAATAGACGACTCCTGTGTAGGCTGGAAGTGAGGGTGGGACTCAGCTCAGCTCATCGTGGCAGAAATTCCAAACTCCAAACTCCAAATTCCAAACAACTGGAGTTTATCTGAGGCACTCGGGACACTCTGCCCTGATTGGAGACAGGTGTTCTGGCAGACTTGCCTTGTTTAAGGAGTAATTCGGACTTAGTCCTAGCCCCCACCGGCCCAGCACCTTAAGTTAATTCGCTGAAGTGCCCCCCAGGGCAAAAGAGCTTTAGCCGAGGTTTTTCCAAACCTTAAAGAAATATACACGCTGTCTAAAAAAATGAAGAAGCAAAAGGGAGCTCTCACCATAGACAGCTTTTATCAAGGCAAAGAAGCGATGACCCCAGATCCTGAGGTTCCTTTAGACAAAATACCAGAAGAAGGTATTAAAGACCATCACTGGTCACTTTTTCAAAAGGCCTTTCTGGAAGATTGCATAAAGAACCTCAAAAGAGAGCTGGAGGATAAATGGAAAAATAAACTGAAATCAGTGCAAGAAGGATACAATATCTTGCAAGAAGGATATAATGCCCTGCAAAAGAGATATGAAAAAGACACCAATTTATTGAAAAATAAAATTAGTGAAGTGGAAAAAGAGTGCAATGAACAAATTGGCCAATTTATTGTTTCCCTCCTAATCTTGTCTGCAATAGTTTTGTTTGGGGGAGACAGAGAGAGAGAGAGAGAGAGAGAGAGAGAGAGAGAGAGAGAGAGAGAGAGAGAGAGAGAGAGAGAAGAAGAAAAAGAAAAAAGTGTTTAATGAAATAAAAACAAAATGAAAATAGAGGAACATAAAAATATTTATTTGATCAAAAGAAATGGGTGTATGTAGTGATTTGCAAATATTTATTATTATAACCACATTTTTTCAGTGGGATTTAGATAGTGATTTATCACAAGGTCATTTTGGATTTAATGTTCAACAGACTCTTGTGTTGGTAAATAAAATAACTTATTTTTTCTAAGTGAATAAAAGCATATAAGCCCACTACAAGCATGATACAAGTTCCACAGCACAATGTTCACACAAAATTTTTATCTTGGCCTGCTCTCTCTATCTGGGATGGCTCCATATATTAAAAATGTTAAGTTCTTGAGATCAATGTTATACCCAAACAATTGTAAATAAAGGTTTAGTCTTTAAAAATTCTCTTATTTTTGTATAGTTTATCTGTTGAATTCTCCAGAATATTTTGAGATTTATATTGGTGATGTGGGGATTTATTACCTCTTGGTCCATAAATAAAGCTCATTTCTGACACGTAATTCCAGTCACTATTAATGTCCTACAAGATATTTAGTTAAATGCTAATTTTTATAGTTTGAAATTCATTAACAGTGGGAAAAGTACTGGCCATGGAAACTGAAAGCCTTAAGTTCAAATCCAGCCCTAGAAACTTATTAGCTATGAAATGGACACTGTGGGTTAAAATGGATGCTGCTCCTGAAACTGCTTGGGCACTCATGAGACTGTGAGAATGTTACCTCTGCTTGAACTCTGTCTGAAGAACTGTGCTACCAGTTCTTTACTCCCCAATGCAGGTGGTATTTCTTATTCCAAGACGCTGGCCCACAAGGCCTCCAGATGTACTAGTTTATCTGTTATCTATAGCCAAAGACCTTGACTACTTAACGAATATAGAACTTAAAGGAAAGTTGCTTCCCTGTTACACTTCACCATCTGCCTGGGAAAGGAATTTTTAATGTGATAAATGTTTCTAAACATTCTTGTGATTTTCTCCCATAAATATGTGTCCCTAAAACTCCTCAGGACTTACCCCCTAGACTTGCACTGGTGGGGTTCAGTCACTGGCCAACAAATAAATGCTCTTAAAATCCAATTATTTTGGCTGCCCTGTATTTTCTCTTACCTGGGCATTTCAGCTATGAGACCATGGGGCAAAGCATGTAACTGCTCTGTACCACAATCTCCCTTTCTTAGAGTTTGGGTTCAATCCCTTTAAAGTATCTGCTTGATCTAAATTTATGAAAGATGTGATAGAAGAAAAGAGCATTAGATACGGCAACTAAAGGATCATGGACAACTTGCAGGAGTTTCAATACAAGTCAAGTCATATCAAAAGGATTTATTAAGTGCCTAAAATGTGTCATAAACTATTCTAAATGCTGGGATCTTTTTAAAAAGGTTAAGAATAATTAGTAATATTGGAGAATTGAAGTAACATCGTTTAAGTAGAGAATTAGCAATATTGGAGAGTTAAAGAAAGAGTGAGCAGGCAGGAAGTTAAAGCACCAAATGTTAAATTTTTTGGAAAATTAGCTGAGAAATATATGGCATAATAACTACAGTATTAGCTATGGCACATTTTCAAATGGATAAGTTGCATCAAAGTCATTTCTATTATCCACTATTTCTCATAATTTATTTAAAGATAGCAAGGCTTAATTGCTTCAATCTCATGCCATATCTTTTATTTGATAATATTGTTTTTCTAGTTGTATTTTAATTTTGAACATTTCTCAAACAGAATATACAGAGGCAGTTGATTCAGAATTGACTTCAACATTATTGAACCATCCACTATCCATGAAAAGATATTCAATATTTACCAAATGCAACACCTACTGATTCTTTTCTCAGATCAAACTTAAGAGTAGCATTATGACACCAATCTACAGTCTAATCAATCTTTGAATCTGTGTCATCCTTTCTTCTGACACATACTTTACAAAATAATTGGCAAATCTATGTAGAAAAATTAATATTTCTTCTAAAGCAATGGCTACAAAAGAGATTTCTTGAAGTCAGTTAACAAGGATTTATTAAGCAACCCTAGTAGAAAATTTTAATCATGATTTTGATTCGCTATATCTCTACTTATAAGGCACTTTCCTGCAATATAATAGAAAATAGAAAAAGAAAAAGATCTGTTCTTAAATTCTGATAGCATGGGGAAGTAGAATCAAGATGGCAGAATGGTAGGAAGCAATGTGGTGAGCTTCAATCCATAAACACCTTTTTTAAAAGGTGCAAAGAAAATTATCAGAATGAATCCTGATGTAAAAATCTAGAAATAGTCATAGTGACTCATTACATTGGACTAAAAGCTAAATCTGTTAACACTGGAGAAAAGATCTAGCCAGAAGCTAGATCTGGGCAAGATACAAGTACCCAGAAACAGGTTCTACACCAGAGAAATAAGATTGCAGGCCCATTCCAGGTCACCTTCAAACCATACCAAGGTATTAAATGGGGACAGGAATAAACTGGCAGTTTACCATTATTCAGGTCACTCACGATTGAGGTCATAGTTTCAATTTGCAGATGTAGATCAAAGATCCATGGCAGTGTTGAAGGATTAGGGAAGCTCTGGGGAGTGAACACAGAAAGAAGGAAGTTCAAAAGCAGGAGCCTAGACCCCAGAGTGGGTTCCATACCACAGCTGTTTTACTCCAGGCTGTAGAGGAATAATCAAGGCACAACTCCCATAGTAAAGGGAAACATATAGTTCTGCCACTGAACCAACAGAGCTTTCCAGATCATTAATAGGGGTAGAGTAGCAGTTTAATTCAAAAACAGACTTAAAGAGGTAGGACAATGGGGACAGCGAACAGACATTGTCCGGATCTAACCACTTTGGTAGCAGTGAAAATTTACAAGTTTTCCTTGTCCCCATGCATGAGACTCTAAAATAACAAAAAACTTGAAATCCTAATAATGCAAAAGAAGAACCAGCCAAGACTTTCTCTCCAAAAGTGTGGCAGGACCCAGCCCTAACATCAAGCACGAGGTTAGGGTAGTAGTATAATATAGTAAAAATGAGTAACAAAAATGAAAATGTAATTACATTGGCAGGGATGTTCAAGACAAACACAGAAGAAAATATCTCTAAAACACCAAAAGCAATACCTCAAAGAAAAACACAGTTTGGACACAAATTCAACGAAATGTCTGGAAGAGATGAACCAAGCATTTGGAAGAATATTAAAATGTCAAGATCTCTGACATTAAAAAATTGTAAAAGGAATTAATAGTTTAAGTATAAGACAAGCAAAACTCTACCCAAGCAACAAACTCCCCTAAAATTTAGAATGGAATAAACAGAAGTCAGTGACTCTAGGAGACAATAAGAAATATTTAAATAAAGTCAAAAAACTTTTCTAAAAATGGATCAGAATGTAAAACATCTCATAGAAAATAAACTGACCTGGGGGTGGAGCCAAGATAGCAGAGAACAAAGAAATCTTCACCTGAACTCTCCCTGAAGTCCCTCAGATCAACACCAGATCAAGCCTCTGAATGGATTTGGAATGACAGAACTCACAACTATTTGAAGTGTAACAAATTTTCAGCAGAAGATATTTTGGAAGAACTTCAGGAAAGATCTGTCTCAATTGGGCAGAAGGGGAGGCAGCCCAGGGAGACCTAGGGCAGAGAGGAACAGGGGAAATGTAGTGGGAGGCTTTTCACCAAAATACAGCAGTATTGGTTACTCTGTCCTGGTTCAGAAACCAGTGGGGATCAGCAGAGTAGCTGGGAGACATCCAATGTAAATGCAAATGGCAAATAGTGAGCCCTGAACCCCAGAATAATGTGAGATTTGGCCACGCCCATCCAGCACCAGAAGGAAGTCAGCAGCACTGGCCTCGGTCGGACAGCCTAAAGCCGTTCTCACGTGTAGAAGAAGCTTGGACAATTTACCTTCTGCCCTAAAAGCAGACCTCAACCTTTAAAAATGAGCAAAAAATCAAAAAGCACTCCAACCATAAATGGTTTTTATGGAGAAAGGGAAGAACAGACCTCAAACCCTGAGGACACTAAAGACAAAATGATTTCCAGATGAAGGCTCAAATGATATGAATTGGTTTCCATTTCACAAGACTCTCTTGGAAGAATTCAAAAAGGATCTTAAAAGGGACTTAGAAAAAAATGGGGAAAGGAAATGAAAATGTTGCAGAAGAATTTGGAAAAGCAAACACGAAAATTATCTGAAGAAATCTTACAAAATAGATTTGATGAAATGAAAAAAAGCGTATAACTTCTTACTAGGTAGATATGAAAAAGAAACCAACTCAATGAAAAACGAAATTTGTGAAATTAAAAAAAAACTCATTTAAAAATTCATTTGGCTAAATGCAAAAGGAGATTAAAAACTAACAAGAAAATAATTCACTAAAAATTAGAATTGAGCAAACAGAAGTGAATGACTCAATGAGACATCAAGAATCGGCCAAATAAAATTCTTTAAAATGAAAAAAAATTGAAGAAAATGTAAAATACTTCACTGAAAAACACCTGACCTGGAAAATAGATCTAAGAGAAACAATTTAAAAGTTACTAGACTTCCTGAAAACCACGATGAAAAGAAAAAAAAAAAAAAAAAGAACCTAGACATCATCAAGGAAAACTGTCCTGATGTACTAAAGCCAGAAAGTAAAATAGCCATTGAAAGAATTCACCGATCCACATAAATCATCAGCATTTTTATACATTACCAACAAAATGCAACAGCAAGAGATACAAAGGGAAATTCCATTCAAAATAACTATCAATAGTATAAAATATTTGGGAATATATCTGCCAAGGGAAAGTCAGGATCTATATGAACAAAACTACAAAACACTCTCCACACAAATAAAGTCAGATCTAAACAACTGGAAAAACATCAAGTGCTCTTGGATAGGTCGAGCGAATATAATAAAGATGGCAATACTACCAAAACTAATCTATTTAGTGCTATACCAATCAAACTCCCAAGAGATTATTTAACTGACCTAGAAAAAATAACAACATAATTCATCTGGAAAAACAAAAGGTCAAGAATTTCAAGGGAATTAATGAAAAAAAATGCAAATGAGGGTGGCCTAGCTGTACCAGATCTAAAACTATATTATAAAGCAGTGGTCACCAAAATCCACAAAAAAGTGGATAAGAAATAGAGTAGTGGATCAGTGGAATAGGTTAGGTTCATAGAACAAAATACTCAATGACAATTGTAAGCTAGTGTTTGATAAACCCAAAGACCCCAGTTTTGGGGATAAAAACTCACTATTTGACAAAAACTGCTGGGATAATTGGAAACTAGTATGGAAGAAATTAGGCACTGACCCACACCTAACACCATATACCAAGATAAGGTCAAAATGGATTCATGATCTAGGCATAAAGAATGATATTATAAACAAATTAGAACAATGTAGGATGGTTTACCTCTCAGACCTGTGGAGGAGGAAGGAATTTGTGACCAAAGAAGAACTAGAGGGCATCATTAATCACAAAATAGATAAGTTTATATCAAGTTAAAAAGTTTTTGTTCAAACAAAATGAATGCAGACAAGATTAGAAGGGTAGCAGTAAACTGGGAAAATATTTTTACATCCAAAGGTTCTGATAAAGGCCTCATTTCTAAAATATATAGAGAATTGACTCAAATATATAAGAATTCAAGCCATTCTCCAATTGATAAGTGGTCAAAAGATATGAACAGACAATTTTCAGATGAAGAAATTGAAACTATTTCCGGTCACATGAAAAGGTGCTCCAAGTCACTATTGATAAGAGAAATGCAAATTAAGACAACTCTGAGATACCACTACACAACTGTCAGATTGGCTAAAATGACAGGAAATGATAATGATAACTGTTGGAGGGGATGTGGGAAAACTGGGACACTGATCCATTGTTGGTGGAACTGTGAACGGATCCAACCATTCTGGAGAGCAATTTGGAACTATGCTCAGAAAGTTATCAAACTGTGCATACCCTTTGACCCAGCAGTGTTTCTACTGGGCCTATATCCCAAAGAGATTTTAAAGGAGGGAAAGGGACCCACATGTGCAAAAATGTTTGTGGCAGCCCTTTTTGTAGTGGCAAGAAACTGGAAATTGAAAGGATGCCCATCAATTGGAGAATGGCTGAATAAATTATGGTATATGAATGTTATGGAATATTATTGCTCTGTAAGAAACGACCAGCAGGACGATTTCAGAGAGGCCTGGAGGGACTTGCATGAACTGATGCTGAGTGAAACGAGCAGAACCAGGAGATCATCATACACAGCAACAACAGTATTACATGATGATCAATTCTGATGGACATGGCTCTCTGCAACAAAGAATTGTCTCAAACTAGTTCCAATTATTCACTGAAGAAAACCATATACACCCAGAGAGAGGGAAATGAAATATGGACCACAACGTAACATTTTCATGATCTCTACTGACATTTGCTTGTATTGTGTTGCCTTTCTCCGATTCTTTTTTTTTCTTATAGATAGGATTTTTCTTGCATAACTTCTTAAGCATTTCAACATTATTAACATGTAGTGGACTGGGGTAAAATTTGTAATGGAAAGCTTTGTAAAGATCAATGTTGGGGAACTATCCATACATATGTTATACAAATAAAAAGCTTTAATTAAAAAAAAAAAAAGAAAAAAAAAGAAACGACCAACAGAAGGATTTCAGAGAGACCTGGAGAGACTTGCATGAACTGATGCTGAGTGAAATCAGCAGAACCAGGAGAACATTATACACAGCAACAAAACTATACGATGATTAATTTTGATGGACATGGTTCTCTTCAAAAATGATGTGATTCATAAAATGACAGGAAATGATAATGATAACTGTTGGAGGGGATGTGGGAAAACTGGGACACTGATACATTGTTGGTGGAACTGTGAACGGATCCAACCATTCTGGAGAGCAATTTGGAGCTATGCTCAAAAAGTTATCAAACAGTGCATACCCTTTGACCCAGCAGTGTTTCTACTGGGCCTATATCCCAAAGAGATTTTAAAGGAGGGAAAGGGACCCACATGTGCAAAAATGTTTGTGGCAGCCCTTTTTGTAGTGGCAAGAAACTGGAAATTGAAAAGATGCCCATCAATTGGAGAATGGCTGAATAAATTATGGTATATGAATGTTATGGAATATTATTGTTCTGTAAGAAATGACCAGCAGGACGATTTCAGAGAGGCCTGGAGAGACTTGCATGAACTGATGCTGAGTGA
>JAJPUD010003505.1:142439-179519 GCA_023553655.1 Myrmecobius fasciatus
TCAACAATGATGTGATTCAAACCAGTTGTGCTGCGATGAAGATAGTCATATACATCCAGAGAGAGGCCTGTGGGAACTGAGTGTGAACCAAAACACAGCATTTTAACGCTTTCTATGAATATTTCTATGCATTTTGTTTTCCTTCTTAGGTTTTTTTTTTTTCTTCTCTTTCTAGATCTGATGTTTCTTGTGCAGTAAGATAACTGTATAGATATGTATACATGTATTGTATTTGTCATATAATTTATCCTATTTAGCACGTATTAGATTACCTTTCATCTAGGGGTGGGGGGGGGGGGAAAGGAGGGGAAAAGCTTGGGAAAAAAAAGTTTTTGCAAAGGTCAATGTAGAAAAATCACTCATATGTTTTGTAAATAAAAAGCTTTATTCAAAAAAAAAAAAAAAAAGAAAGAAAGAAAGAATTCACAGATCACCTCCTGAAAAGATCCCAAAATGAAAATTCCAAGGAATATTATAATCAAATTTCAAAATTATTAGATCAAGGAGAAAACATTGCAAGCAACCAGAAAGAAACAATTCAAATATCAAGGAGCCACAATCAGGATTACCCAAGACTTAGCAGCTTCTACATTAAAGGATGGAAGAAGGGCCTGGAATTTTCATCCTGCTGATATTTTTAAAAATTAAGTATTTACTTAACCATAGCGATGTATATAAGCTTTGAGTAAATGGGTTTATGTTTTACTTATCCACTAAAACTGAGAGAGAATTAGGAACAAATTTAAGCCTTTTAATTTTTAAAAAGAACTAATATATTTTATATCGAAAAACATTTATCTACGAAATAAATTTTTCAAGATCTGTGACTCCTAGACTTGAAAAAAAGTAGAGATAAAATTGTCAATGATAATGACTACATTTCCCAAACCAAAAACACCTGAGTATAACAAATGATCAATGCTCTCTTTAAAAAACTCGCTTTTCTTTTCTTGAAATTGAAACTGTCGCAAAGGGTCGAATATGCATAATTTGCTCATTGTACACCAAATCATTGTACACCAAAATTATATAGTTGACACAACCAACTAACCAATTCAATAATGTAAAATCAAGCATTAAATAGACAGATCAACTTCTCAAAAGTTTAATGAAACTTAATGAAAGGATTTTAAAATTCAATTGTTTTATGGCATTCATTTACATTTATTTATATACTTTATACTATATATTTATTTATATATTTTATTCCAGCAACAACAAAAAAAGTTTTGTTGGAGTTTCTGTCTCAAACTACTTTTTCCCTCTTAAATTTATACAAGGGTAATGGTATTTAACTAACCAATTTTTAAGTCCTTGGAAATTATTTAAACTCAACCCAGGGAAAAAAAAATACAAGCTGCATATATTGTCGAAAGAGTAAGGTAAATTTAAGAAAATAAAAATGCAAATATGCATTTTAGCAGTCCCTTGAATTTATTAACCTAAAAGGTTTAATTTCCATTTTCCTGCATCAGCTTTATTTATAAAATGTCGTGCCCTATAAATATGCTGTTATTTTCTATAGTCAAGCACCCTCTTAACAAATCTTCTCATTAATATGTAAATTTAAAGTCAATCGGTCTTGTCCCTGACAGCGCCATGAATTCCTAGTGCACTGTATAATCGGCTTTGACTTGGCATCCACCATTTATCATCAAAGATGTCAGTTAGAAAAATTATGGAAAATGCATTGCAATTGATATGACTGCAATCTACTTTGTCAACACTTAATTGTTCCTCAAATCATACATTTACATATAAACAGCCTAAATACTGATCTATAATGATGCAAATAAACTAAATTAAAAATCTCTTCTGCTGCTTAAGATGCCTAGTTGTATATGATGTGTTCATTTTAAGAAGTTATTGACAAATGCACACATACCAGCTCATCTCAAAAAGTATTTCTACTAATTTTCAATTCCCAAAGTAATCAGTTTTGTCTTCAAGCATATACATACCAATAGTAAACGAATTCATTATATAAAGTATGACTTTTTTATAAAATGGATTAGTTTGATGATTTCAATAACTCAATATTCTATCAAATTCTAGGCAGAACAACAAGCAAACAGCTGATACATTTCAAAAATTATTTAGACATAAAGGTTGACTAGGATTTTAAAAAGGAAGAAAAGAAAATTGTATCCCATAAGTAATAGACATTCTTTGATAAAATATATCAACGTGATGGAGAGAGAGAATAATACATCAATGCAATGGAAAGATTATCAAACTAAAATTCCTTATTCTACCATTTACTAGTTTTGTGACTTTGGGCAAGTCACAACTTTCTTGAGACTTATTTATCCTTTCTAGGCATCAAACACTGCCTGCAGCAGCCCTTCCTACTTCATTGATGGCAGCTGGCTTATGAATGAATGAAGTTTATGAATAATGTACAAAAAGCTTTCAGAACAGAATAAGGACAGATACCAAGTGTGATATTTTTGCACAATTCATTTGCCATACCAATATTTTATTTTTTATGCAACTTTTCTGCAAATTGCCTTATAATTCAAAGAAAATATGTCAATTGATAATTACAATGTAAATGTATTATGAAACTATTGTATTATTGTTTAAATGTGTTTTGCCCTTTTTGGGGCTATACTATTTCTTAATTTAGTTAAGTATCCAAATTGGTATTTATGTAATATCCATAAAACAGACAGGGAGGGGAGGATGGGTTTGTATCCCTACACACACACACAAATGAATGACATAAAAGAAAGACAAACTTAAAAGACCTTTCACTTTCCTGACTCTATGAAAATGTCTTAATTTCAAAAGTTCTGCAGGGCTCCTCCTTCTCATGACGACTTATTGTAAAGTACTCTGGTGCTAAAAGCCAGTTTTATCACCTAAAGCACCGAAAGCTGAAGATGAGTTCTAGACGATGCCTAGTTCTTCCAGCTTAGTCTACCTCTAGCTATAAGCCTGTGATGGGTAAAAATATTTCAATCACTTAAATAGACTATATAAAAACGCTAGGAAACAAGACCAGTTTGTCCTAGGAAGCTCACCAGATTATCAATGTCTCTGCTACCTCAACATCCTCCCTTTAGTAATTAGGTAATTAAAGAACAGAAAACACAATGAGCTGCTAAGGCCTGATGAAAAGCCTATGAAAGAAAAATGATCAGACAAGAAGGGGAAAATAACCACTTGCTTAGCTGGTAATCCACAGCAAAGGCTGTTTTATAATCTGTGCCATGTAGTACTAATCTGCTCTAGGCCTTTAAAATAAGAATGCATTAATGGAATGTGCGCACATACACATTCTGCCATGATGCCCTTTGCATTTGAAGACAGAAGTTTGGTAGAGCAGGAAATCTCAGAATGCTATAAATCGTGCAAAGTTTACATAAGATTATAACAAGAAAGTTCATTATTTGAACAGAAGACTCTGCCTGAAGTCAGAAAGACGAATTCAAATCCAATCTCGGACACAAGTCTTACGACCCTGAACAAGTCATTTAACTTGTTTTCCTGTTTTCTCATCTACAAAGGGGGGGGGGGGGGGGAAGAGGAGGGAACCACCTCAACAAGTCATTGAAAGGATCTATTGAGATAACAATTGTAAAGTGCTTAGCAGTGCCCAAAATGCAATTAACACTATGTAACCATTAGCTATTACATATTACTGTAATTTTTCAACACTTAAATGTTGGATTAATAACTCTATCTCATATTTCTTATGCACATGCACATTTATAGAATACTTTTCCCACAGCACTTTGAGACAGTATTATTATTCCTGTTTTACAGATTAAAAAACTAATCAGATAAATGAGACATTAAATGATTCTCCCAGAATCATGCATCTAGTAATAACTGAAGCCAGAACTTGAATTCAGTTCTCCAAAATTTTAAATGTAGGTCCAATTCTACTATTATACCACAAGACTACTTACTGTTTGTCTTTTTATACTTTTAGAAGACAGAATTAGGAAGAAATTGAACTTTTCTTGATTTTAATTTTCCCCCTTCTTTTTTTGACCTTTACAATAGAAATGAATGGATGAATGAACAAATAAAAAATAAATGAAATATACTGCAATTATTTCATATGTTAATGTAATTTATTTTGAGACATTTAAAATGCACTGGATGGCAACCCTGTACTTAAGACAACTAATAAACACCATTAAATGGATGCAATGGTTATAAAATTATTTCAGGATAATAACCACAGTTTTACAAAAGGAACAGAAACACAAAATGATATGAACACTCCCCACTAATTACACAACTTAAAACACCTCATACATAGGCACTAAATACATTTCCTATAATCACATCTAATGTTCATTCTTTAAGGTGCCATATGTATCTATGGTCTGATAAACTATTTTCAGCATAAGAAAATATAAGAGAACACTCTCCAAAAGAAACTCATCCGTATTTCAATTTCATTGGCATGAATATTAGCTATTATTATTTATTAATCATCACTGAATCAAGATCATCAGTGTCTTAACCACTGCAAATACCTAGATTAGCTTTAAACAAATAATTTTCTAGATGTCATTTCAAGCTTAAATTGTTACTTCAAGATATCAAAAGATTCATGATTTTATTTGTGTAGATACCTTCTACCAATGCTGATCATTCTGCTCAACTTCAAAGGGAAAATTCTTGCTAGAGTCAAGAAATTCATCACTTGGTGGCCATTAAACTAGCATCACAAACATTTTCAATTAAAAGATACCAAAAAAAAAAAAAAATCTCAGATAGTATGACTTTTAATATAAAACTCCACAATTCATATAGGTGACGAATTTGGTAACTAGAACTGATTTAAAAGAAAACAAGAGTATTTCAAAAATACTACCAACATTTCATCCCAGTTATTTAGATGTATCCTTTTCTCTTTAATAAATAACTAACCTTTTAGCATTAAACAATTGAGCATCCACTGTACTCAGAGATTTGTGTCAAGGAAGTTGTCTGATATAATTGACTTTAAGACTATACCAAAACTTTTTAAAATAAAGCATGAGAAATAATGTGCTATTTTAATAGCATTTAAAGCACTTAATAATTAAGTTTTTCTAAGTAATTAAGACAACTATAAATAAAAGTTGTCTACTGCTGCAAGCTATCTTGAAACAAAAGTGGTTCAAGTATCTTGTAATGATAAAAAAAAGTCTTTTAATTAATCAATATCAAAAAGATCAAATTATTTAATCTTAACATACAATGTCAACCATTTTTAGTATATAATGGCACAACTGAAGTACCAACTTTAATTTTTTTTAAATAATATAAAGATATTGAGTAAAAAAAACTAACATCAGAAGAATTAATGAGCTTCAGTCAAATAAGTTAACTAATGGAAAGTATTTTGCAAACCTGAAAGCACTATATAAAACTATTACTATTCAATTATATTATTTAAGTGATATAAAAGAAAAATTGAATTCCATCACTTTAAGTTACTTTTAGTAGAACAATAATATAATACATGCTACTGGCAACTAGTATTTGGATCAACTGGGTGGCAGAAATGATATAGTCATGACTGTAGATAATACACAGTGATGCTCTTAACAATGACCTTTCATGAGGCACCAAATTAAAACTGTAAATAGTGAAATTAATTAATTTAATAAACAGATGAAAGATGAGGTTTTTTTAAACTGCCAACAAAATCTTGGGTCTTCTTGTTTAGACTTGATTTCAGTAGATTTAATTTTTTGATGCATATCTTTTCAAACTAAACCATCACCATCTTCCTGAGAAACTTTACAAGGTGACAGATAAGTTTAACACTTACCTCTTTCCAAGGACTCACAAACTGTGTACGTGCATATCGGGTAAGCATGTGGATTATGACAACCTGCCCCCATTCTTCAACATCAACTAGCAAATTACACAGCTTGCGGTAGTTTCTGTGAATCAGATCTATTCTATCAGGGCATACTTCTTCAAAAGCCATCACAACACTCCCAGCTACCAGCTATAAAAGAAAAAGTATTAAGACAATAAGATTTCTCAATGATTTTTGCAAAACAAAATAGTTAATGTTATAGCGTTCATTATAATACTCTATCACAGAAGTGAAAAAAATCAATATTTAAACAATAATTAGAAAACTTAATGTGATAGAAATACCTTTATTATTTTTTAAATATATCTGTCAACATAACACTTTCCCCTAAGAGAGAAAGCTTAAAAATTTCCAGAGAAGGTTTCTGAGTAGGAATTAAATTTCTTATACCAGGATTAAACATAAATCAAATTTCCTATTTTTAAACCTCAAAAATATAATAAACTAAAATACCATACAAATTAAAGTCAAAATACTAAACAAAATTCTATATTTTAAATGAGGGATAAATATCATTTATTTAGTTAACTTAAAAATACTGGTACATTTTGGTATGTAGGCTCCTGATTATATATTAAAGAAACTTTGCATGCTAATAATCTCTTCACAAAATAAACTGCCTAAAATATATGCAAAATTTCATCAAAATTATTAATGTGAACAGTCAAAATAGCATATTATCCAAAAAAATATGATTTTTAAAAAAATAATCACACCAGAAACACTCTCAATATGTTTTAAAATCCCTACTCTTCTGTAATTGGCTTAATGTTTTTCTGTCAATGTATATGTCTTATAGAATATCTAACATGATAAGACATCTATATGAACCGCTAATATGTATGCAGTTAGCCAGCAATATGATACAGTTTTCTTACTAGCAAATTAATGCCATATTTTTCCAGAACACTGGGGATTCTTCATTTCAATCTCTAAAATTTCCCCAATGACTTAAAGTAAGCAATTAAATAAAAATACAATTTACTGAAATGGCACTTTTTGAAAAATATTAAACACAATGATATTCATATTTTTAGTGTTTTTCCCTGTTTCTGGCTGACATTTGGTTTATTAATATGCACCCAACAATACAATTGAAAGAAAACAGCTCAGAATATGGACTTGCTATTATGCTAAACAAGTTTCAAGTCCTGTGGGGATTTTATGAATTACCAATCAGTATAAACGTGAAGTCGCATTTATTGACTCCAGCCCTGCCCATGTACTGTTACCTGCTGGTCCCAGCATGTATGCAAGTCATTCCAGAAAGCAAAGAATTGATTATTTGTGAGAACTAAATCAAAATGTATTATGCTTATGATAATTTTCCATTTTCTGTTTTCTGTTTTATGTGAAAAGTTGTTTATACCTTAAACATTACTTTTTGATATCTACTACATTAAATCTTCCTTCAAAATAGAAATTATGAGATAGGTAAATACCATGTTTCATTAGATTAAAATTGGTATCTTTTAAACATCTCTTAAAATCACTAAACACAGTATGTACTAACAGGAAAATTTGAGCTCTTTTGAAACTGTAAAGTACTGCCTGTAAAATGCTTCTTATATATGTATATATATACATATATACATATATATATATAAATTATTTGAGAAAGATAAATTTACAGATAAATAATAATTTAAAAGGAATCCTTAAATTTCTATCACGGTTAAGATTATTAATAAATAAACATAAAAATGCATGAAAAAGTGAATGATTGCAAAGTCATGAGTAATTTTTACTTGACCTCCAAGTAAAATTAATGTATCTTTTATATAATACACAATAAAAAGTAAAATAATACACATATGTGGCTTCCATATGCCATTCAATTTGAACTGGCTATGAAAATAATCTATAAAATTTTGAAGAATTAAGAAAACACTATTAGCAAAAGCTAAAAAGGAAAAAAAAGCTCGTTACTGGTAAAATCTAATTTCAAAAAAGAAAATAGAAATAGAAAATTTGAAAAGCTACAACTGACCATTTGATAGAATTCATTCTACTATTGTCTTAAGAGTTTGAACCTATATCTAAATTCTAGAAAAATAGTTGATAATTGAAGTTTATTAAATGTTCAATATTCCATAAAACACTGAATTAAAACAAAATGACTCCACTCAGATTTTAAAACCAAAAAATATTGGTTTCCAAAATAAAGACAGTTAATTTCCATCTCACTGTGTCAATAGTAGCTTTTTGTATAAGGGAGAAAATAAATCACTGCAACAAAACTAGCAATGAGCTCATCAAATTCAAATGCAGCTTTCCATTTATGTATTTTTTATATTAAAGCAATAAACATGGTTCATTTGTCTTCCACTGGTTGCCACGTTTTTCTGTGCTGTTGCTATGAACTTCAGCCATTAGCTGCGCTCCAAGGTAAACTACATGAACCATCAACAAAAGTGACACCCAATCTATGGAGTTCATATTTTCTCTAGATTATCTATGCTAGTTGACAAGCTGGTAATGAAAAAAATCACACTAAGCAAATGGTTCCTCTAATAACAATAAATTTTCTATAAAATTATGAAGGGTACAAAACGTTTCCTTGCATCTATTTTGTCATGAATTCTAATTAACGCTGGAAAAACCTGAGAGTGCTGGGTCATCACAAGAAGTGCATCAAGGTTTGATTGATAATATGGTGTAAGTTGGCCAATGCTGCCAAGATTTCTTTCTCTTAAATTAATGGCCATCCCACCTGCCCTAATCATACAGCCCAAATGATATTCCTCTTCTTATTTCAATTTTCTGGAGGCATGGAAAATAGGAAAGATCAGTCATTTATCTTCTAATAGCTGGATAATAGATCTATCACAATAAAACATCTGCACAAACTAAGGTTGGTTTTTTTCTCCCCACACCACAACAGTGGAGCTTTTTACCAACATTAAATCAATAAAGTACAAAAATTATGTCTTACCCACACAGTTTGGCTAAAAACTTGACATACTCATTAAATATCTCTAAGAATAATAAAATGAAGGAGCAGGCCATTTGAAACAAATTCTCTCTCTGTCTCCCCCCACCAACTTGTAATAAATATTAGTGTCTTTAAAGTCACTGAATTAGTAAGAATCAATGTCTTAAAAAATTATAGATGACCAAAACTTTTTGCTCTAAATTCATTAGAAATAAGTTAATAATAAATAAAAAAAAGAGAAATGTAAGAAGAACTGCATGAACTGATCCAACAAGAAGAGATGAATTAGCATGATTATGAAAACAATGCAAGGGTAAACAACAATGACGTCAGAGCATTGATGTCACAGTATTGATGATATACATCCTGCCTCTCATCAGAGAGCTAAAGGATAATAAGTTCAGATATTAAAAACAGTATCAGAAGTAACCAATATATTGATTTTCTTAACTGTACTTACTTGTTCTAAATGAAGATGGGAGAGAAGACTATTGGGAAGGGATAGGATTTTTTTTAAAAGAAATCAATAAAACTTTGAAAAAACAAATATAACAATTACCAAGATCTTTAAGACACCACCTCTCCTTAACTCACAGCTACATGATCCTTTCAAATCCCCCCTAAAAAATTTGTACAAACCCTTACCAATGAAATATTCATTACTGAAAAACTTGCAAGCTGTTGACAGCTTCTCTCACACAATATCCAAAGTCACCTATATTCAAGGCAGAGAATTCCTAATCTTCTTTTGTATCATTACCTCTCCCCTACAACTCCTCCACGCCACCCCCAAGTCTGATAAAGCCCACAGACCCCTTCTGAAAATAATGTCTTTAGATGCATAAATTAAAATAGGATCACAGAAAAAATTTTAAGCAATAAAATAATTTTTCTTAATGTTCATGGATTTTAAGAACTTCTCTACAAAATGGATGATTGTCTAGACTTTTAATTAGATACATCCATTCTTTTTTTTTGATCATTCAGTACCATCCATTAAAAAAAAATTTGACCCCCAACAACAGAGGATAAAAGTAGCTCATGCCAACTCCTTATTATAAAAATGAGACTGGTTATTGTTGCCTACCATTTGGAATATTTGATGTAAGAACAGTAAGAGCTATGTATCTCTAACATTTGTAAATGGACTCCTCTACTCTGGTCCCTATGTATGAGGACCTTATCAAGTAAGTCATTAAACTTTTTTTTTACTCCCCAAAAGGAATATTTAGAAACAAGAAAAACTATTTATGGATTTTTTTTAAAGGTATCAGCCTCCCACTGATATCCCCCTTAACCACTGTACAAAATTCCTAGCTCATCCAAACATCCATTTTTAGCAACAGAAAATCATATAACATTTTAACATCATCAAAAAAGACTATTTTAAATGGATTAACTTAATAACCAAAATTAAACATTTTATTTGTACTAAAAACAAAAACAATTTAGACAAAATTAAAACGTTTCCTCCAATATGTACTTATACCTACCTGACTTTTCACCCTAATCCTTCTATTTAAACACAAGGATGTTATCAATTCAGAAAAGTCTTCTAATTATACAAATTAAAATTCATTCATGCCTACCCAAAGTACACAAAACATACTGGAGGCCTTTCTCGCTTTTCCTTAACACCAGGAGGGTACCAATGGAGGATTCTGGCTAGCCACTCTTAGTTTTGCTATAACCAAGCTGCATCTCCTTCCTGCCACAAATTCCTTGATACCATATCTTTTACTTCTACTCCTTAGAGTTACTTGATGCCTAATTGAACCCACCAGTTTACACTATCTACTGCCTTCAATATTATACATATTTTAGATTCTTAGGAGGCAGTTGTATTCCATGGATTACTGTCACAGAAACACTAGAAAAATGTTAGCATTTTAAAAATAGGCCTTAAATTTCAGACAAAGAAATCAAAGCTATCAGAAAAAAAAATGCTTTAAATCAGTATTAATTAGAGAAATGCAAACTGAAACAATTGTGAGGTACCACCTTTAACCTATCAGATTAATAATATGACAGAAAGAAAAATGATAAATGTTGGAAAGGATGTGGGAAAAGTCAATCTTTCATTTCAGAAAACCCTGAAAAGACATAGACAAAATGATACTGAGTGAAGTAAACAGAATGAGGAGAATACTGTACACAGTAATAGAATACTGCATGTTCCAAGTTTTCCCCCACAAAATGACTGATATGGAAATGTTTTATGATTGCACATATATACTTGTATCAAATTCTTTACTGTTTCAGGAAAAGATTAGAGAAGGGAGGGAGGCAGGGAAGGAAAAATATAGAACTCAAATTTCTAACATTTTATTTTACATGTAATAGGGGGAAAATATTATTTTTAAAACAAATAAAATTAAAATTAATAGACCTTTGCTTTTTTTGGTAATTGGAAATCTGTAAAAGAGCTCTCCAACATCTTAGAAATAATCTGGCCAACTTTTTTCTTCAGGTTCAACTCTGAACCCAACTTGCTATCTATACTCTCTACCCTAGATATGTATACTATTGGACAAGCTCTATAGAGTGTCCCTCTAATTGAAATGCTGAAATCTGGGGCAAGTAGGTGGCACAGTGGTTAGAGCAACAGCCCTGAAGTCAGGAGGAGCTGAGTTCAAATCTGGTCTCAGACACTTCCTAGCTGTGTGACCCTGGGCATCACTTAACCCCAATTGCCTCAGCAAAAAGCAAAAAAAAAAAAAAAAGAAAAAAAAGAAAGAAAAAAGAAATGCTGAAATCTGCAAAATAAACATTTTTTTTAAACAAAGCCAAGATGGCAGAGAAAAGAAAGGAAGCATTTGAGTTTTCCCCAATTTCCCATGAAACAACTTTGAACTCTAAAACAAAAGAATCCACAAAAACATGGGGTAACATTTTTCTACTCCAAAATAACTTAGAAGGACTGCTGGAAAGATCTGTCTCACTTGGGTAAAAGTGTTGGATTAAACACAGTTGGGGTATTGTCTGGACAAGCCAGTGGGAGCCCCAACAACCAAGGTCTCATGGTCTTAGTTCAGCAGGACAGGGGGCCAACTGAAAGGTTTCCAGTCCTGCAGACTAACAGTCAGGCCCAGCTGGCCCCAAAGCCCCAGCTAGACAACTAGACTAGGCTAAGTGACCCCAGTGTGTCTATAGAGGGCTAGGCCTAAAGCTTCTATGTAGAAAGCCAAAGACCAGACTCCTGTACTCCCACCACCCACACAAGAATTTAGCAAGACAAACTGCCCTAGATATCCTAGAACCAGATGATGAAATAGTAAATGAAAGAATTCATTTCTATATTAAGGAATCAGAATGCTTGGAATATGATATTCTATTAGTCAAAAAGACTTAGGTTACAACGAGAAAAATCAACTACTCAACAAAAACAAGCATAATCTTGCAGGAAGGAAACGCTATTCAATGAAATAAGGGACTTTCAAATGTTCCCGGTAAAAAAGACTACAGACAAACAGAAAAAAAAGTAAACAGAAAAGAAAAAATATAAGTTATCCAACAAAATTAAACTGTTTACATCCCTACATTGGAAGATGATCCTAACTTGTAAATATCTTTATTAGGGAAGTTAGAAGGACTATACATAGAGAGCATGGGTGTAAGTTGAATATAATAAGATATCTAAAAAAATAAAATTATGGACTAAGAAAAAGGAATGCACTGGGAGAAGGGAAAAGAGAGACATAGAATGGGGTAAATTATCTCACATAAAGGAGACTTTCTCCCATTCTTCTGCTGTCCCTTGATAATTCCCTCTTTTTTTTTCCCCTCTCATCTTTGATCTCTCCTTATGATACCTTCCAATAAACCCAGATTCTACCCACTGTTTCAAAGTGAATGAATAAATGGATCCCTTGCCCTGTCACCTTCACCCTCTCCAGCTATAGTTCTCTTTTTCCCATAACCCTTTCATAAACTTCTAAAAATGCTGATCAATGCTTGCTGAATACATTTCCTTGGCTTCCACTTAATTTGTCAATTCCTTTAAATATGGCTTCTGGTCCTACTGTTCAACTGAATCTGTACTTTCCAAAGGAAACTAACAATTCTTAAATGCTAAATACAGCTTTTTAGTGGTCCACATTGTATCTATCCTCTTTACCACTACTGACATCAGCCAATCCCTTTTTTCCTGTATACTCTCTTTATTTTGACATATAACATTACTGTCCTAGGTCTGCTTCCATTTGATCATTCTTTCTCAAACTCCTCTACTCAAATTATTTTTGATTTAAGAACCAGAAATGAAATTGCCATTCAGTAATGTCCAACTCTTGTGACCCCATTTAAAGTTTTCTTGGCAAAGATACTAGAGCAGTTTGCCATTTTCTTCTCTAGCTCATTTCATGGATAAGGGTAAGGCAAATAGGATTTAATGACTTGTCCAGAGTCACACAGCTAGTTAAGTGTCTGAGGACAAATTTTAACTCACAAAGATGAGTATTCCTGACTTCAGGCCTAGTGCTAGGCATTAAAACCAAGTATCAGGAACCTAAAGGATAGTTTATTGGAAGAAAAAAAAAAAAAACTACAATAGCTACAGAAAAAGCAAGTACATGATGAAGTCCAGAAATGCACAAGGAAACTAGAAATAAAAGAAAATCTTTCCCTCACTTAGTAATTATACCTAAAATTAGTCTTATTTACTTATAAATGTGTGCAAACTACAACTTATGCACAAAAGTTATTTTTGTCCTTTGAAGACACGAATACACAGTTTAATATAATTGCTACATTAAACACTATTTATGGAAAGTTTTTTGGGTTTTTTTGCTAAGGCAATTGGGATTAAGTGACTTGCCCAGGGTCACACAGCTAGGAAGTGTTGTTTAGTGTCTTAGGCCAAATTTGAACTCAGATCCTCCTGACTTAAGGGCTGGTGCTCTATCCACTATACCACCTACCTGCTCCATAGGAAGTCTTTAATAAAAATGTATTAAATAGAAATTTGAAGTATGCCAACACTTTCTCATGATATATGAAAACAAAATTTTTTGTGGGTTCCTTCTTCTAAAATTATTTTTAAAATCAATATTTTCATAGAAGATCTTTCCTAACGAATTCACTAGTCCAACTATTACGACAGCAAAATCTATTAATCTGGCAATAAACCACTGTTGTACAAGTAAAGTACCACATCTAGCTTAAGGAGACTGGAAAGTACTTGCCAAGTAGGCAACTGCTTTTTTTTAAAAGTCAATGAAACTATGCTGGAATCTTAAATTTGTTCAGGAGACTCAAACCCCAGAGTCCCTTAAAGTATATAAAGTTCAATGTAGCTGAGGCCATTCAGCAAACAAGCATTTATTAAGGCTTACTATGTCTTAGGCACTATGCTAAGCCCTAGGATATAAAAAAAAAAGGCAAAAAGACCATAAACTCTGGCCTCATGGAGCTCACACTGAGATGAAGGAGGCCTCCTGCAGAAAGTGGGATATGAACCAAGTCTTAAAGGAAGTCAGAGAAATGAAGAGACAAAGTGAAAGGGGAAAAGCAAAAGTCTTAACAGGCATGAGGAACAGAAAGTGAGCAGAAATGGAGTATCATGTGTGAAAAACCAGTATCACCAGATAGTATAGTACATAGAAGGGTATTGAACTGAAGACGACATGAAAGTAAAAAAGAGGCCAATAGTAAAAAGAAAATTCTCTGTTGGATTCTGGAGGCAGTAAGTGTAATGCTCCAGAAGAAACTGAGGCAGTATCACACATTGGAGACTATTAATATTTTATTGATGTTAATAAGAGTTTAGAATCCATAGCTATGGATCAGGACTGCTGGGACTCTTGCCTCAAAGCACACAATCCATTGAGAGTTTAGACTGTCAAACATTAGGCAGCTGTCTGGATCTCAAGTGTCCAGTAATTATTAAGTTTGGTTCCAGGATTCTTATAGGGCTCCCAGCACTCAGGGGAACAAAGACCTCATGGAGCAGGAGGAGGGGTAGGGTACTGGTGGTATTGGAGTTCCAGGAAAGGACTATCAATTCATTCTGACACGTTGGGGGTATGGAGGAAGGATCATAAATTCTGAGAAGCTAGGAGACACTGAGTCTGAAGCCAAAAGATAAGGGGTATGTCTAGGTATTTGAGATGGGACATCTGGAGGTTTTATGACTCTTTGGAATGCTAGCCCAATTATTTCTGATGGTCAGAAAGGAGGAGGGGGAGGGGATTGCTACTGAGGCAGAACAATTAAGAGAAACTGAAACAGAGCAATTGAGGGAAACTGAGACATGGAACTGTGGCACAACATAAGGAGTCACTAGGGAGTAACTTAGTAGGAAAGCAGATAGGGCCAAACTTGCACATTATCTACCATATAGCTAGAATTTCTATAGACACCTGAGTTTACTTTTGAGCTAATAGAAACACTGGTATCTCTCCTTCATAAGTGATAGTTTTTATTTTTAGATGGAAATATAAACTATTAGTACAAAAAAGTTTAGTTATTCCTATGTATTTACATTCTTTGTCCCCTCCATGAAATGTTGGTTGCACTTACATCTCCAGTTAAGAACATTCAGCACTTCCCTTTCTTCTTCTGGGTAGCAAGGCTAGGGACCATTTAAAAATCAATTTCATTGTTTTAAGAACAAAATCGGAATATGGGTAGACAGATGGACATTGAAGGTTTACCTGATACTTGAATCCCAGCAATGCAGGTGCTACTTTCTCCCCACCTTCCTTTCTCTTACCCTGGCTTGATAATGAAGAATATTTACTGATGAAAATAACAGCTGCTGCAGGGACATAATGTCTCTTCTCTTTTCCCTAATTTTTCCTCTAGTAGAGAAAAGGAGAAAAGGGAAGGGAAGGACTATCAGGACTCCTTCTCTTTCTAGACTCTAAGCAGATGACTCATTATATTCAAGTTTAGCTCCCTCCCTCCCTCTCTACAAGGTGAAACACAAAAGCGTCATTGTTTATTTTGTCCTTTTTGCTTCTCCCCATTCACTTCCAGCCAATAGGTGATAGAATTGATTGAAAAGTATTTTATTCTTTAAAAAAGATTTCATTTGAATGTTTCAAACTACCTCCAATTGTTCAGTGAAGAAAGCCATATACACCCAGAGAGAGGGATGTGAAAGGTGGAGCACAACATAACATTCTCATACTCTTGATTGATGTTTGCTTACATTGTGTTTCCTTTCTCTGATTTTTTTTCCTGTACATATGATTTTTCTTGCACAAAAATGATAAGTGTGGAAATATGTATATATATATATATATATTTGATTTGTCAAGTATTTTAACATAATTAACATGTAGTGGATATCCTGCCATCTCAGGGAGGGGTGGGGAGTAGGGGGGAAAAATTTGTAACAGAAAGCTTTGTAAGGGTTAATGTTGAAGAATTACCCATACATATGTTTTGCAAATAAAAAGTTTTAATTAAAAAAAAAAAAAAAAAGATTTCACTTGGTATAAGAACTACCAGGTAAGGAAACAATCTATCAATGCAGGTTAATATATTCTCTGAGTTTGAGTTGTTGAGTACTGCCTAGAACACTTGAGAGGTTAGATGATTTGCCTAGAGCCATAAAATCAGAGGCAGGTCTTGAAACCACATCTCCCTGGCTTTAATGCCAGCTTTTTAACTAATCATGTTATACTACCTTTCCATAGCATACAGAATTTTTAATATATTGCAATATATTCTTTGCTAATATACTTTCAATTTTCTTAATATTGAATTAATTCTTCAATTTCTGATTTAAATCCAATCTACTGATAAGTTATAATTATTTCAATATGCTGTTATAATAATTTGGTATAGTTTACTAAAATATCTTTATATCCATTTATTACAACTATTTCTTTCTCCATTTTATCTCTCCCAAGTTAAGATATCATGACATTTCCCTTTGTGAAGGAGGCTGAGACTTCAAAAAATTACTTTTGTAAGTACAATACATTGTCTATTTTGCTAGACAAGGACTTTTGAAAAAATCAGCAAGTAGGTTAGGAGAAAATAAGTTTAAAACATCACTATACATTCTAATGGTCATTATATATATGTAATAAAATAAGACTCAAATAGATACATAACTTAGCATAAAAAGACACATCACAGAAAAACAATTATAAGAAATCAGAAGGTTTCAGATCTCTAGTTAGGAGACTAATTAATAACCAAATGAAGGATACAAGAGATCATAAAAAGTCAAAAGACACTTTTATTAATTATATAAAGAGGTATACTGGATGAAAAGCTAACCTCAGAGTCAAGATGACATGTCAAATCTCACTTCTTCATACCTATACAATTCTGACCAAACCACTTAGAGGTTTACTCTTTAAAGTATTTCACAAGGACTTTTAAACTGTAGAATAATTGCTCATCTGAATTTGTAGACTGAGTTCTCAGCATGGAACTTCCCATGCCAATGAAACGTCATTTCTGTACAAATAAAAATATTTAAATTTCTTGAATGAACAATAATGCAAACAGAACAAACTGAGAAATCATCTAGTAAAGGGAAATTCTTTGCTGCAAATATCTCTGATAAAAGTGCAATAACCAAAATAATAGAGAACTGAAACAAATATAAAAAGACAGGAATTATGTTCCAATAGAGAGGTGACCACATGTTCAAGAAAAATAGTTTTCAAAAGAAGAAATGCAAATGACCTAAAAAAGAATAATCCAAATCTCTAATAATTCTCTTGCACCTGAAGTGGGATGAGGGGAAGAAAAGGTCACTACTATCCCCTTCCCAATAGGGCCCAACCCCAGGGAATTCTCCAAGTTCATTTTGGAACAAAATTTCCAACCTCTCCTGCCCCCCAAGATAAGAAAGACACCCTAGACCAATCACCAGGATCTCCTACCATCAAACATTTTTGTCCAACCACTTATACTTTATTTAGATACTGCTCAATGGTTATTATACTCTCATGTTTATGTTCACATCATCCTAAATCCAAAGTGGTTAATGTATATAAGTCACATTTCCCCATCCTTGTCTTGCCATTCCCTCAGGCCCAACTACTTCAATTATACTCCCCCTTTCTAATATCTCATTCCAGACTTGTCTACTCTGTCCACTGTGTCACCTAGAATGCCTGTTTCTAAAGTTACGAACTTCCTTTTATTTTGAACTTTTTTTCTTCTCATTTGTATCTTCGAGTCCTAACTGAAGCATATTGCCTTCTTAACAACAGCATTGTCCTTGTCAGTTTTTGCAACACTGGATAAACTTCTGTTGCCAACCATGACTCACTGGTCAAGGCAGAAAGTCAGAATATTTTCCTCAAAGATATTTCCACTCTTCCTCAATCAAACCAAATTTGTTAGCCAATCCAGATATGACTGACTTACTTATTGATTACCCAGAACATTTTCTTCTTCCTTCTTCAATAGATGCAAAACTGGCTCATAATCTTTCCCTCCTGCTATTGTCAAACTAGGGTGTGTGGGTGTGGGTGTGTGGGTGTGGGTGTGTGTGTGTGTGTGTGTGTGTGTGTGTGTAGCTATGTATGACCTACACATCCATTCCGATCTTGCCACTGCCGATATATTCCACTTCCATGGACATAACTCTAAAACTTCAAGAACTCATATAATCATGCTAACTGTTCACACTACAAATTTATAGTATTTACTCTCAACTGGGCCCTCACTGAAGCAAGAAAACATTATATTCTTTTCTAATTGATCTCTAATCCCACATTCCTTAGCAGTTATTCCAAACTTTTTCATCTCCCCTCAACTCTCCCAGGGAACCCTACCTCTCTCTTATTCTTTTAGCCAAGGACCAGGTCTCATATTTTAAAAGAAACTATTAAATAAGAGATTCTCCCTTCCTCAGAGCTCTTCTCCAAATATGTCCTTCACACTGAGATTAGATGAAGAAGTGATCCTTCACAATGACCCATACCTAATACCCTACACCAAGATAAGGTTGAAATGGGCTCATGATTTAAACATAAAGAGTGACACCATAAGCAAATTAAAAGAATAAAGCTTAGTCTAACTCTCAGATCTGTGGGGAAGAAAGAATTTTGTGGTCAAAGAAGAAAAAGAGAACGTTATGGATGCAAAATGGATAATTCTGATTATATTAAGTTAAAAAGTTTTTGTATACAAAACCAATTCAGGGAAAAAAATTTTATATCCAAAAGTTCTGATAAAGGCCTCATTTCTAAAATATATAGGGAACTGACTCAAATTTAGAAGAATATAAGCCATTCTCCAATTGATA
Organism: Myrmecobius fasciatus; assembly: GCA_023553655.1. Classification (NCBI taxonomy): domain Eukaryota; kingdom Metazoa; phylum Chordata; class Mammalia; order Dasyuromorphia; family Myrmecobiidae; genus Myrmecobius; species Myrmecobius fasciatus. The sequence continues at coordinate 161,433 of JAJPUD010003505.1, forward strand.
AATGGTCAAGGGTAAGAACAGACAATTTTCTGGAGAAATTAAAACTCTTCCTGGTCATATGAAAAAATGTTCTAAATCACTATTGGTCAGAGAAATATAAAGTAAGACAACTCTGATATCACTACACACATCTCATATTGGCTAATGTGAGACAGCCTTCCTTTATACAGGAAAAGATAAAGATGAATATTGGAGGGAATATGGAAAACTGAGACATTAATGCATTGAACACAGAGATGTGAACTGATTCAACTATTGGAACTATGCCCAAAAGGCTATCAAACTGTGTACCTTTTGATCCAGCAGTGTTTCTACTGGGCCTATATATTAAAGAGATCTTAAAGAAGGGAAAGGGACCTACATTATGCTAAAATGTTTGTGGCAGCCCTTTTTGTAGTGGCAAGGAACTGGAAAGTGAGTGGATGCCCCTCAGTAGGGGAATGGCTGAATAAATTATGATATATGAATGTTACAGAATATTATTATTCTATAATAAATGATCAGTAGGATGATTTCAGAAAAACCTAGGAAGACTTGAACTGATGCTGAGTGAACAGAACCAAAAAAATGCCATCGATATTCAAAGAAAGAACTATAGAGTCTGAATTCAGATAGAAGCATACTATTTTTACTTTTTTTCTTTGTTTCTTCTTTGTTTTTCCTTTTTATTCTGATTCTTCTTTCATATCATGACTAATGTGGAAATCTGTATAGCATGATTATATGTGTATAACCTCTATCAAGTTACTTGCTGTTTTGGGTACAATAATGAATGTTGAAACTATCTTTACATGTGATTAGGAAAAAAAATACTATTAAGTACAAAAAAAAAAAAGGTAAACAAATAAAAACATTAAAAACCCACACTTGATCTGCCCATTCTTGGTAACTATACTCATAAATACCTCCTTTTTTTTCAAGGTTAAACTCCATGAGAAAGACATCTAGAATTGATACCACTACTTTTCTTCTCACTCTCTCTCTCTTTCCTATAGTCTGTGCAGATTTCTCACCTCATTATTCAACAAACTATCCTCTCCTGTTACCAATGATATCTAAATTGCTAAACTGGTTGGTTTTTCCCTCAATCCTGATCTCTTCTAACCTCTCCACAGCATTTGATAGCATCATTTTATTTTTTTCAATGCTCCTACCTCTTTAAGTTTTCTAATCACTACTCTTTGGATTCTCTTACCTCCTTTAATTCCAACTGCTTCTTCTGTATCTTTAGTGATAGATTTTCTTTCATGTCACACCCTCTATTTCAGGTTAGAGACTCTATCCTGAATCCTCTATCTTTTCATTGGTTCAATTAAAAATTTGTACATAGATGATTCCGAACCTAAAATATTCACTTCTAATCTCTCTACTGAGTTAGTTACTTATCTCCAGTTGCTTCTTAGACCTCCAGAAATGGATATTCCATGAGTATCTCACATTCAATATAACTATAACACAACTCATCAAAGCTTTCTCCAATTTTGAATGGGTTTATACGTCAAGAACAATATCATTCTCTCCACAATTTCAGGATCATTCTCACCTCCTCATTTTCTTCAACTTATATAATCAATTAATTGTCAAATTTTGTCATTTCTTCCTTCACTACATTTTTATATAGGTCCTGTGCCTCCTTTTCCATACTGATACAGTGACATCAATCCTATATAAATACAGCATCAACTCCCTCCTTGATCAATTCATTTTCTCCAATTCATCCTCCACTCAGCTGCCAAGATCATTTTTTCTAAAATGTAGGTTCAAAAAAACAAAACAAAGCAAAACAAAACACAACTATCTTTACATGTGATTGGAAAAAAGTGAAATACTATTAAAGTGCAAAAAAAAACCCTGCTCACCACCTTGCTCAAGTAGTTTCAGGGGCTTCCTGTCTCCAGGATCAAATAAAAAAGTCTCAGTCATGCACTTTAAATTTTCTTATTGTAACCACTTCATATTTTTCCTCTTAACAACTACTCACAGTCTCCATGCATCCCATAAGTCATCCATTTGGGCCTATTTGCTATTTTTCTAACACTGATTTTCTCCTATCTTTGTACTATCCTCCATACCTGGAATGCTCCACCCCTTCTCTTTAGTCTCTTCATCTCTATGAATTCCATCAAGACTCAGCTCCAATCCCACAGTCTGCACGGACTGTGAGATTGAAGTAAGTCAAACAAGGAGAACAACTTATGTAATGTAGTGATTGGAATATGAATGAAAATTCCACTAAATGGCATCTCAACTTTGATTAGTTCACTGACCATTTGAACTCTTCAAGAACATATGATAGAATATTCTTCCCTCCTTTCAGCAGAAATATGAAGAACTACAAGTACATAAAGTTGCACAAGCTGTTAGATACTTATCAAGTAGATACACTTAACTTCTTGTGTTATAAGAAAACATTCAAATGCAGTCATGGGTATATCAGGAAATAAATGTATGTAGTTCTTAGTTAAAAAGCAAACATAAATTTGACATTTTTCAAAACAAAATTGTTGGTTATTAAAATGGAAAGTATTCTGACTTTTCAGATAAAATGACAAAATTAGGTGCTTTTTGACTTAATTATTTTGAGGAAACTACTTTGAAGGAAGTTTATTAAGGTGTTTGCTAACAAATAAATACAAATAAAAGATCTTTTTTCATGAAGATTTTTTAAAAGTTTAAAAATAGAAAAACTAAAGAATAACATAAAAATCTTTTCTAAGTCCTCAGAGAATAGTTATTTGTTATTAAGATACAAAGTATTTCTATTAAGTAAAGCTTACTTACTGTGCTTTTATCTTTCAGAAGTTTTTCAATTACTTCAATTAACATTTCTTTTTGCTCTGGATCAAGGCTAAACACAAAAAGAAATAAAATATTACAATGATACTTATTAAATAGTTTTCTCATTCTGGATCATATTGTTATGGCATGATTTCCTGCTGTTAAAAGTCTGCTAGAAAAATGAATACAACTATCAGAAAAGCAAGAAATGAATAACAAAGGAAAGAGATTCAAGAAAAGACAATGAAATTTTCCTCAGTCAAGGGCACATTAATATTACTCTTCAAAATTACTTTAAAAATAGCAATACTATTAAGGAAATTAGCTAAGGCTTTCAGATTTATCCACGAAATTACCAATTTAATTTTAGATCCCATGAGGGCAGGAATTGAGTTTTGTTTAATTTTCATATTTTTCACAAATCCTACCATAGTAGCTAGCATGATAAATGTTTATTGAATTATATCTAAGAAAAATGGCTCTTAAAATATGCAAATAATATAATAATGACATCAGTGGAATAGATTAGGTTCACAGAACAAAATAGTCAATGACTATAGTAATTTAGTGTTTGAAAAACTCAAAAGATCCCAACTTTTGGGATAAGAATTGACTATTTGACAAAAACTCCCAGAAAAATTGGAAACTAGCATGGCAGAAAATAGGCACTGACCCACACCAAACACCATATACCAAGATAAGGTCAAAATGGGCTCATGATCTAGATATAAAGAATGATACTATAAACAAATTAGAAAAACAGGATAGTTTACCTCTCAGATCTGTGGAGGAGAAAGGAATTTTTGACCAAAGAAGAACTAGAGATCATTATTTATCACAAAATAGATAATTTTGATTATATTAAGTTTAAAAGTTTTTGTGCAAACAAAACTACTGCAGACAAGATTAGAAGGGAAGCAATAAACTGGAAAAACATTTTTACAATCAAAGGTTCTGATAAAGGCCTGCTTTTAAAATATATAGAGAACTGACTCAAATTTGTAACTGTGATAGAATCCAACCATTCTGGAGAGCAATTTGGAACTATGCTCACAAAGTTATCAAACTATGCATACCCTTTGATCCAGCAGTGTCTCTACTGGGCCTATATCCCAAAGAGATCTTAAAGGAGGGAAAGGGATCTACATGTACAAAAATCTTTATGGCAGGGGCAGCTAGGTGGCACAGTGGATAGAGCACCAGCCCTGAAGTCAGGAGGACCTGAGTTCAAATTTGACCTCAGACACTTAACATTCCCCAGCTGTGTGACCCTGGGCAAGCCACTTAACCCCAATTGCCTCAGCAAAAAAAGCAAAAAAAAAAAAAAGAAAAACCACAACTTTGTGGCAGACCTTTTTGTAGTGGCTAAAAACTGGAAACTGAATGGATGCCCATCAGTTGGAGAATGGCTGAATAAATTATGGTATATGAATGTTATGAAGTATTATTGCTCTATAAGAAACGATCAGGAGGATGATTTTAGAGAGGCCTGGAGAGAACAAGAACTGATGCTAAATGAAATGAGCAGAACCAGGAGATCATTATACACAGCAACAAGACTATGCAATGATCAATTCTGATGGATGTGGCTCTCTTCAACAATGAGATGATTCAAACCAATTCCAATTGTTCAGTGATAAAGAGAGCCATATACACCCAGGGAGAAGCCTGAGGGATCTGAGTGTGGACCACAACATAGCATTTTCACTCTCTCTGTTGTTGTTTGCTTATATTTTATTTTCTTTCTCAGTTTTTTTTTAAATCTTGATCCAATTTTTCTTATGTAACAAGATAACTGTATAACTATGTATACACATACTGGATTTAACATATATTTTGACATATTTAACATGTCTTGGACTACCTGCCATTTAGGAAAGGGGATGGGGAGAAGGAGGGAAAATTTGGAACAAAAGGTTTTGCAAGGGTCAATGTTGAAAAATTACACATGGATATGTTTTATAAATAAAAAGTTTTAATAAAAAAATAATACATTTAAATAACTTTTAATTGGTCAAAAAATATATTCTAATGACATTTAACTCCCAAAATTAAGTAATCACTTATCACACTGTCCAAATAAAGGACTCATTAATTCAAATACTTGTTAAGCAAAATATACATACTATGTTATGCATTAGAATTATAATAATAACTGACATAATCCTTGTCCAGAAAAAGTTTACAATCTGGTAGAAGTTCAACATAACAATCTAGTTCTATTTCAGGAAGCTACATAACAAAACTACATTTAACCACTAAATGGAATTGCTCATCACTAAACTGATCATGTTCAAAGGACAACTTCAGGCCCTGAAAAAGTCCCAAGTTCACCTAGGCAGTTTTGAATTCTATACTTATTCAAAAAAATGAAAAATGATAACCTTTCTATGGTTCCAAAAAAGCAAATGAAATTCTATTACCCAACTTTAACCTGTTCTCGCTGACTGGGCCCAACTATTTAGTTTAAGAAATATGGTTGATATATATTTCCCCAATCAAGAAAAACTCTCAGCCTGTACTATTTGTATTTCATTAGGTGGTACAGTGAGTAGAGCACTAGACCCAGAGTCAGAAAGATCTGAGTTCAAATTCTGCCATGGCCACTCCTCAGCAGCATGGCTTTATGCAAGATATTAAGTAATATCTGTCTGCCTCACTTTCCTTACCTATAAAATGGGAATAACAATAGCATCAATCTCTCAGTAAAGTTGTTAATATAAAATAATATTTGTAAATTATTTTGTAAAACTTAAGTGTCTTTAAAATGCTGTTATTGCTGTAGTACTACTACTATTAAAAATAATATTAACACTATTATTGTGTGAGATGTGAACTCTCAAATAGCTTAGTCTCAAGAAACGACCAAAAAGATAATTTCAAAGAGACCTGGAGAGACATACATGAACTGATGCTAAGTGCAAGATAACTGTATAGATATGTATACATATATTGGATTTATCATATATTTTAACATATTTAGCATGTATTAGACTATCTGCCATCTAAGGGTGGAGGTGTGGGGAAGAAGGAGAAAAATTATTTGGAACAAAAAAAAATTTACAAAGGTCAATGTAGAAAAATCACTCATATGTTCTGTAAATAAATAGCTTTAATAAAAAAAAGTTTAAAAAAAAAAGAAATAAAATGAGAATCATAATCAAGTTAGTTCTTCTAAACTGTCCTGTTTGTATAGAATAAAGTTGATGGATCAAGGCTGAGGATATAATCAAAAATGGATGCCTTGCTAAGAAATTTGGAGCAATTAAAAACTCTTATCTGTTCTCTACAAAAATCCTATCCTGTCTAATTGACAAATATCTTCCTAAAAGACATCCTAACTTCTTAGGATGAAAAGACTTCCTACCTCTTTCTTATGTCTCTTTTATAATTTTCAATATTGTGTGCTGATGGCTAAGCCCCAAATTCTCTGTAGGCCTCTCCCCAAACTATTGCTAATTCCTAGATTCCCTTTATACACTAGTTCATCAGTTAATCTATGATGGAAGTCTATGCATATTTTTTTATGCCATGCACTGAATCTCAATGATTACAATATTTTTACAATTAGGTTCTCCCAAATCTATTTATATACTTCTGGTGCCTTTACTACCATCTCATATATAATCCTGAAATCAAATTTAACCCCCATTCTGAATTCCCATGCCAGATGTTATAGAGTTTGCTACTCCTTGGATAGAAATAAAAAATGAAATAAAACAATGATGCATTATCTCAGAAACTTCATGAATGCCAACCTATACATATACAAGCTATATCCTGCTAGTCCTCAGAACTACAGAGCTCATAATTATTAAGGTGAGGTCTCATAAAGTCAGCAAAATCTTCACATAATGAGAGTCATAAAGGAATTGAAGGGCACTGAAATGTCTACTGGATGTATGGGGGAATCCTTAAAGAATCCTATTTCACCACATCTATATACAATGGACTATTCCATTTTACTAACAGAAGTGTGAGTGAGGGGCAGCTAGTTGGCACAATGGATAGAGCACCAGCCCTGAAGTCAGGAGGAACTGAGTTCAAATCTGGTCTCAGACACTTAACATTCCCTAGCTGTGTGACCTTGGGCAAGTCACTTAATCCCAATTGCCTAAGCAAAAAGAAAAAAGAAAAAAAAAAAAGTGTGAGTGTATGGAAGTAGAAATGTGACCCCTTTCCCTTATTTATCTAATTTACCACTAACACTATGGCAATCAACATCCTTGGTTTCTTTAGATTTTTTTTTTAAATATTTAAATATCTCTGATAGTCATCTAAATCAAGCTAATTGGAATCATTTTTGTCCATAATAGCCAAAGTACTTTCGTGCTATCTTCAGGCCCAAAATGTCCTTTTCTATGTTATCTCATGTAATTTTCAATTTCGGGAAGTGGGGAGTACCAGAGATTCTTGTCCTAGAGGGTCCTTTTCATCATAAGTTTCGACTTCAACCTGTTGATTATCTGACAACAAGATAATTTTGATAATAAATTAAATATGAAGCACATGAATATATAATTCATTTATATCTGCCTACAAATAGAATTTAAAAAACATTTTAATTTCTTCCTTATAGCTATTTACTTAGGAGCTAATTGTAGGTTAGTAAAAAGAGCGTAGAATCAGGATTCTGAAAAAACAGGGGAGTCCTAGCTTTCTTGATTGTTAGCCAGTGAGTCAGGGCAAACCACAACTTTTGAGCCTATTAAAAGAAAAACAATATATATCTTACTTCCTCCACATGATTGCTATGAGACTCAAATAAGATAAAGAACTACATAAATGGCAGATGTCACTAATAAACTAACACCATAATATGACAGTTTAAAAACAATTTGTTGTTGATTCACAATATTTAAAAAAGGGCCAGTCCCCAATACCAAGACAAAAACTTAAGAAAGTAGAACTGGGAAACCTAGTTTATTTCAGAAAGAAAAAAATACCAAACTAAAACAATTCTGAGAGAGAGAGAAAATAAGCAAAAATTATTTTAAATGACAAAAAGGTATAAATCTTACCACACCTAAAGAAACTCAAAGTTCACATGATAAGATAGCTATCTTTTTTCCTTTTTTTCTCTTTTGAGGCAATTGGGGTTAAGTGACTTGCCCATGATCACACAGCTAAAAAGTGTAAAGTGTTTGAGGTCAGCCTTTAATTCAGATCCTCCTGACTTCAAGGCTGGTGCTCTAACCCTTCACCACCTAGCTGCCTCAAAAAGATAATTTTCTAATATAAATAAAATCGACAGAACTTATGAATAGTTTGAAGAAAAGCTGTGATCTAACTAAAAAAGATGACATATTAATTACATGCTAATTAAGCAGGCTTTTGATGTTTACTTTACCATTTCATAAGAAATTATTAACAACTAACATTTATAAAACACTTAAAGCTTGAAAGCCCTTTACATTCATGTTATAAAGTGATATTTAGAATAATGCTGTAAAGTGAAATAAGCTTTCTTGTAGATTTTATAGATGAAGAAAATGGACATGTTCACATAATGTGTTTATGGCATGACATGAAATCATGTCTTCTTGACGTCAAATTCAGTCTTCTAGCAACTATACAACATTATACCCTCTTCACTGTAATCATATGTTTTGGACTCTTACCTGTACAATTTTTGTATTGCATGGGCAGCATTCTTTCTAACATATGGTGATAAGTCAGCAGACGCTTCCTTAATAGCAAGCATCATGATAGGAACAATGATTGGTACCCTGATACTGGAAAGGACTCTCAAAGCACTTGCACGAATTAATTGATTAGGATCCTAAAAATACAAAAAATATTAATAATAATATCTAAAATCATATATACTTTAAAACTTCATGTAATGTTAATGTGTGACAAAGGATGGCTTACAAGGAATTTTCTTTTACTCTCAAATATAGAAGGTGCTCATCAAAATTTGATTCATGAGACTTCAGAGTAGTCTTTCAAGCTAATATATCCATTAGCCCAAAAGATACAGTAAAATAGCATTAAAAAAAAAAGGAACATAAGGACAAAATAAATTTCGATTAAGATTTAAAAGCTAATGGCAGAAAGGTAGTAGTTAATTAAACTAACTAAAAACAAAATAATTATTTAAATATGCATAGCTATCATTCAGCATCAAAAAGTGGCAACCAAAAAAAAATGGAGAGCCAGTCTCAAAATCTAAAATATGTGAGTTGAAGTAGCACCCCGATAGAGTATTTTTTAAGCTATAAAAATTAACTTTATTTCATCATTTACATTCATCTAAATCTTGACTACAACAAAATGCAAAAAAGACAGTCTTTTTTTTTGAAATCAGAATTGTCTTCCCAATGAAGAAAAATCTAGAGCATTATAGTCAGTTTTTACAAAGTCCAATATAATAAAGCCTTTAAATGCTAGATTTTCAAAGTAGTAATCATAAAGCTGGTTTTCTACAAGAAAATAAGTTAGTCATTCATATAACTGAGGAATTGACATTATCAATATATTTTATCTACTTCCAAAATCAAAATTAAACTTCAAAAACAAAAGTTCCTAATATTTAGATTTCTTTTGGTACATCCATCATCTTCTTACTAAAAATTTTATTCAAACTATAAATTAAAAGTGCTAACTTTAGACCAAAGATTAAAAATGGTAACTACTACTTTCAGAGGTCAAATACCATCAGACTGACCAAGGACAAGTGACCTGATTTAGTTTTTCAGTATCTGTATGTAACTAAGACTGTTACACATTGCAGAATAGTTATTGATCAGCATTTGCAGAAAGGGTCTGATCCATTGGGAGTCCCACATAACCAGTGAAATCATAGGACTGTACAAAAAATTTAAAATTCTCAGTATTTTACTAAATGATTTTTGTGAGATTACTCATTTTAATGATATAACTGATATTTTATGCTTTTTGCTATAATTTCTCAATTTTTACTTTACAAGTTTGTTTTTCCTCATTTCCTAGAATTTAACTATGGAGTACAATGTTTTACTTTTTTTTCTTGGATGCCTATTAGCATTGACATCCTATAAAAGAAAAGGGATCAGAAAAGCAAGGATTCTGTCTCATTTTCTTCTTCCACCAACCAACATAGCAGTAAGGACCAATAAAGTCATTAAGTCTTTTTAAACTGACATGAAAATAAGAAATTTAGAAACAAATACACAGCATCCCAAAGAGAAAAGATTCTGAGGGACTATAAACTATTCCTTGGGAATATAATTCACTTACCATGACAAGAAGGTTGTAAGTTTTTTAAGACACTACTCTGACATTAATTTCAGAACTTCTCTTCTAAATAGTAATCCTTTCAACTGTGCAAACATCTTGTTACACTAGAATAATTTGTGTTATTACTTACTTTCAGAGCTCGTTGAAAAGTGCTGATGGACAAAAGAGCCAGATCCTGTTGTTCCTCAGCATATCGAACCAGGTAAACGTAGACAAGCTTTTTGATCTGGAGTAGAGAAGTACAGGAAAGGAAAGATAAAAACCATGTCTGATCCTACCAGACTGAAAGATAAGTAATTTACCACATTAAAAAAATGTCCCATACACAGTATCTGCTCAATAAATGTTTTTGGAATTGAAGATCTTTTAGTCTCATAGTTACTCTAAATTTTCCTCAAGAAAAATCACATAATCTCTATAATAAATAACTCTAGATTAAGGAAACAACATTCAAAGTGTTTTCAAAGTACAGGATGTTTAATTATCTATAACATCTAAAAGAAGTATTTTAAGAAAAGGCATGAAATTACTAAACTAAAATACAGGTAATATAGATACATATTCTATAAACTTAGCATTAATATTGGGCTCTAAAGATTAAACATTTTTTAAATTCTTAATTTCACTAATATCAAAAAAGGACATTTTCATATGATTTTTCTTGGTTTGGTTATTGATATAAGTCGGTTATGCTAATAGTTTTCCTAATATTGAACCAGCCCTGCATTCCTGGTATAACTCCTACTTGGTCATAGTATATCCTGGGGATGACTTTCTGTAATTTCATTGCTAATTTAAGATTTTAAAAATAACATTTTCAAAGGCAAAACAGAACGGTAATAACTGAATATAAAACTATAAATCTGTTATATGCCATTTACCTTTTTTAAGAGTCTATTAAATCCAAAAATTAATTTCAAATCTGTCCTACGTATCAGTGTTTCCTTTTGAGAATCTCCTGTTATCCCTGTGCATTTTTTTTGATGATCTACCGTATGTGATGCTCTTTATTACAACATTCTTAGTGGCAGCAACATATACTAATGCTCTTGTTTTATATAAAAATGAGTGGGGCTTTAATTAATTTATCCATCAACAGTCACTGGGACCTGACTTCAAAGCTTTGTGTGTGGAGTTGATTTTTTTTTAATTTTAAAGATTATTTTGCTCATAAGTAGCATTTTTAAAACTACAGATCAATGGCGCTCTTTTCTTTTCCTTTTTTAACTTCAATAGTTTCTATTTCTCCCTTCCTCCAAAGGAAAAAAATAACCACCACCACCACCAATACTATCTTTGTTTTAAAACAAATAAACAGAGTGAAAGAAAACAAATCCATATATTTGCCAGGTCCAAAAAAATATATATCTTGTAGTATATAATTCTATATCATGAGTCTATCATTTTCTTAATTAGATTTCAGTAGCATATTTGTTTCATCATAAGTCCTCTGAAGTCATGGCTGGTTATTACATTTGCAAAGACCTAATATCTTTCTATATTGCTTTTCTTTCAGTTATCAAATTGTCTTCCTGATTCTTCCCTTACTCTATGTCAAGTTTATTCAAGTGTTCTCAAATTTTTAAGAAACCATCCTCTTTGTTATTTCTTAGAACATGAAAATATTCTGTTATATTCTTATACCAGTATTCATTCAGGCATTCTCTGATAAGTAATCCCTTAATTTCAAATTTTTTACCATGAGTTGTCATAAATATTTTTGTATTTATGGATCGTTTTCTTCTTCCTTTGCTTTTTTGGGGGAATAAAAGCCTACTAGAGATATCTCTAGGTCAAGGTTGCCTGTTCACTTTACTTAAGTTAGAAGCATAATTTTAATTGCTCACAAAAAAAAATGGCTGAATCAACTCACAACTTCATCAACAAGCAAGAGTGACACTATCTTCCACAGGTTCTCTAAAAATTGTCTATTGGCTTTAATCATCTTTGCCAATCTGATAGCTATAAGGTAAAAATGAATTTAATTTGTATCTCTCTGATTATTAGTTGTTTATGTCATTTTTTTATATAGCTATTGGGAACATAGATTTCTTTCTTTGCAAACTACCTATTCATCTACTTTGATCATTTATTTATCTTTTGGTGAATGGCTAACATTCTTCTAATTTGCTTATCAGCATTTAGTCAAAGAAACTTGCTGCAAATATTTTTTCCAGTTAACTATTCTGCTTCTAATTTTAACTGTGATCTTATTTTATGCCAAAAACTTTAGTTTTGTAAAATCAAAATTGTCCATTTTATTTCTTATGATGCACTTCTCCTATATAAACCTGTATATGGCATCTTCTTTCTTATTCTCCTTATTTGCTTATGGAACCTTCAATATCTGAGTCATTAATCTATTTGGAGATTATTGTGCTAGATGCTGTGAGATGATCATCTAAACCTAATTTTTCAGGCTGCCTTCTAATTTTCCTATTCCAATATTTGCAGTCTTGGAATTCATCACACACTCTAAGTTACTATGTTCATTTGCTTCTTTACTTTGTAAATCTAATCTGTTCTACTCATAAATTTTTTAATCAATGCCAAATAGGGTTGGCAATTATTTTATAGTATACTGAGATATAATACTGAAGGCCTTTTTCTTTCCCACTTTTTATTAACTTGCCCATGTAATCTCTTGCTAGTATGACTGACATTAGTACAAAGTAACCTAATTTACAAAGAAGTCTCATTTTTATTATGCAAGTTTAGCCTTCCCATAAAAAACAAATACCTCACCACTTATTTAGGTCTGTAGACCTAAATAGACACATCTGTAGAAGTGTGCTGACATCATTATTATAGGACGATCAATCCTGATGAACATGACTCTTTCCAACAATGAGATGACTGAGACCAGTTCCAATGATCTTGTGAAGAGAGCCATTTACACTCAGAGAGAGGACTATGGAAACTGAATGTGGATTATAACATAACATTCTCACTCTTTTTGATGTTTGCTTAGATTATGTTTTCTTACTCATGTTCTTTCCTTTTTGCTCTGATTTTTTCTGTGCAGCAATAGATCTGCATAAATATGTTCATATATATTGGATTTAACATATATTTTAACATGTATAACCCATGTTGGATTTCTTGCCATTTAGAGAAGAGGTAGGGAGGAGGAGAAATCTGAAACTCAAGGCTATGCAAGGGTGAATGTTGAAAAATTATCTCTGCATATGTTTTAAAGAAAAAGGAAGGAAGAAAAGGAAGGGAGGAAGGGAAGAAGGGAGGGAGAAAGGAAGGGAGGAGGGAGGGAGGGAGAAAGGAAGGAAAGGAGGGAAGAAGGAAGGAAGGAAGAAAAGAAAGTGGGAAGGGAGGGAGGAACCCAAAATAGTTTTCCAGCCTAATGGAAGAGATAATCATTCTGAAGGGGAAGGGAGGGGTAAGTGTGCTGTAGTTGTATCAATATATGTGTCTAGTATGCCAATATGTGTGTCAATTATTTATATCTGGGTAGCTCAATCACATTATACTCTAAAAAATTATTGAGAACTTACCCCCACCCCCATACCCAGCTTTTGCTAATGTGAATTACATCTAATGGAAATTAAATATTTTAGCATCATTAAGAATATAGTTTTGACCTCATAGATTCCCTGCTCTAAGCTTTTTATGTAAATCATAAAAGAACTAGCAAATACTGATAATGGTTTCCCTGTCTATGGTTTATTTCCTCATTCTATTTTCTTGTCTAATGACCATAGGTAAAAATCCTATAATTCTGTAAAATAAAAAAAATCTCTTTATCATTTATATTATTGAAAGATTTCTAACATTTCTATATTACATATAGAGTTTACCTTGATTTTAGATAGATATTATTTACCATGTTAAGGAAAACATAATTTTTCCTATGTTTTCCAGTGCTGTTTTCTTTGTAACAGAAAGAGGTATAGTACTTTGTCAAGATTTTTCAATGTCTACTACTACAATCTTGTGAATTTGACTGTTTTCTGTTATTAATATGATCTATTAGAGGTTTATAGTCCTAATGAAACAATCTTGCATTCCTTCATAAATCTGAGCTGGTCACTGAGTAATCTTTCTGATATTTTCTTGCAGTTTTTTGTCACTCTTTCATCTAAAATTTCTGCACTAAAATTCACTATGGATAAGTCTATTTTTTTTTTGTTTAATTTGTCTATTTTTGGTTTAGTTTCTGTGACTCCATTTGAATCACTGAAAGAATTATTGGAAAATGCTTATTTAATACTGGAATTAGCTATTTTCTGAATGTTTCCTAAAATTAATTTGTATATCTAACTGATGTTGGAGTGCTGTTATTGTTGTTTTTCATTTTTGAGTTCATTTATAATTGATTCAACTTCACTTTTCAAAAATTAGGTTGTAATTTTCTATTCTGTTAATCTGATTGTTTCGTTTCATATTTTTGTAAATATTCTAATCATTTCATTTAAATTATTAATTCTGCTGGTATATAATCAGACAAAATAGCTTTGTTAAAGACGTTTGTGAAAATGAATGTCCTTTAATTTCAAATTAACTCTCAATTTCCTTTGGGTAAATCATATAATCTTGCTCCATCTGAGTTTGCTCATTTATATAAGAAGATATCACTTTACTAGGTAAAGGAATAACAATTTAAAGTACTTTTAAAGTATAATCTCTTTATCCAGAATCTTTATTATCCAGAAAGTCTACAAAAGGCATTCCATGGAAGACATCACTTTTCTATAAAAAAAAAAAACAAAAGAAACACCACCACACAATTTCCCACTCTCTATCATGCTATTATTCTGCCTTGGGAGGCAGAATTTGCCTACTATCTTCTCACAACTAAAAACATTAACTTTTCTACTGGGGCAATCTCTTAACATTTAGTTTTATCATCTCAAAAGCTACATGCATTTCTACTTCTCTAATCCTGGTTCCTACAGCCCAGAATGCTATCCTCTATCCATTCCAAAATATCTGCAGTTTTTCCTCACAAAGTTGTTATTGAATTATTAAATCTTTATTATTTAATGCCTAACTAAATGCTGTTTCTATTATGACATTAAGAAGTTCATGCCTCACTGATCTTTTCCCTCTGTTCACATTTTTAATATAGTTTAATTTTCTATTTTTTCACATGTGTAGTTGGTACTTTATACATTTTTAAAAGCATTATATAAGTCTAATTTTTAATTATGATGTATTTCCCCCCTAACTAGATATATAATGAGTTCCATAGGAGAAAGAACTATTCTCCATCCTATTTTGTTTCTCTTTTATATACTGTTTGGGAATATTTAAATGATTGTCAGCTAAAGTCCTATTCTAGTAACTTCTTTATGGTATGTAGGTAACTTCAAGTTCTCAGGAACTTTCTCAACAGAATATAAGATCGGACAAATGCTTTCAAAGCTAGAAAGTTTAAATACAGGCGGGGGAAACAATGGACTTTAGTATTAGATTAGCACACCTAAATACAGAGGGGCTCAACCACAAGCTGAACCAAAGTGTGATTAATTTTTTTTCTAACTACTGCAACTCATGAAGACCAACCAGTAAAGCTATGTAGTGTTTAGGATGAGGTACCAATCTAACAAAAACATATATTCTTGAAATACTGAAATACTTAAGCGATAAATTTTGACCAGTACCTAGCATTATTTCCAACCAATGTACTCAAAATGTTAAATTTATCTCATCAAACAACTATTCAACTTAAATCTCAATTAAACCTAACTGGAACAATGTCATGTAACTAGGAAGAACACCCACTATATAAGGAAAATATTTGGTTCTGGGGCCCACGTCCCAAAAGTCTAATATGATTTTTAAAAAATAATAATATGAAATATTTTTCTCCTTACTTATTAATTCAAATACCATTCTATATTTCCTTAAAAAGTTTTTGGCAGGCTTCTTCTTTAAGGAGGTACAGAGAAGATCAATGTAGGAAAAGAGATTTATGGCTTGTTTTTGTTTTTTTTAAGACCTTCATAGAATTCATTCGTAAGCAAACTCTCTCTTTACAAAGCAACTAGAGAGACAACTTTTATGGCTAAATTATAAACTCCAGAATAACTCAGGGTTCATAATGACTCCACTAGAAGACTCAGAACTACAGCTGTGCAAGAAGCCACTGCTATAATTACTCACTATTGAAGAAAGATTTTTGCTACAGTTATGGCAAAAAGCATAACAGTATTAAATCACAGAAGGTTGCAAAACACTAAATTTGTTCTTGTTTTGCTATAAGAACCAATCAATACTGACCACAAGAGGCCGATGCACTGAATGGCTGCAGGTGTTCAGAGAAAGCCTTCTTTCCCTGAAACCACTCTGTGACCAGAAATGGGAGTACTTAAGAGTTTCGTGACTACACCATTCTCTGATCAGTTACCTTCATTCAATGTTACTACACTCCTTGCTGTAAAACTAATCATAGCAGGGCTACATTAGGCTGGAAGAACACAGGCAGATCTGTTTAATTAATTTATCAATACTAGTACATCAAACTTCATGAGTTATTGACTAAAACCTTTGATTATTTTTGTGCTATAACGACTGATTTCTTACTAGGTCACTTTTGGTATATTTTGACATCTAATGACATATGATGAACAACCTAACTGAGCCTAGGGCAGCATGCACTTAGAAAAATGAAATTTATAGAACACACTTTGGAAACAATGAAATGTCTTTCAATTCTCTGAAGATAATAAAAAGTCTCTTTTAGTTTTCCCTTAATGTCAGAAGATTAAACATGGCTCAATGAATAAAAATAGAAATATATTTTGGGACAAGGAAGCCAGGATATGAAATAAAATGCCATAAGAAAAGAACATTTGTAATTATGCTTATTGTGATAATTAGTTAGAGAACATTAAATTATATACCAAAATTCTCACTGCCAAGGAAAATGTGTTGATTACTTCCAATTCTGACAGTCTTTAAAGTTAACCACTTCTGTTCTTAAAATTATATTACTAATTAATGATATTTATACTCCTTCTAAAGTCAATATGTCTTATATAATCAGTAGCACCCAAGTTTCAGTCATTCAATATCAACTTAAACATATAATTTTTTATCTGGAACAAAGAGACCAGGAATTTATAAGGGATAGTCAATTTATTGCCTTTTTTAATCTCCTCTTCCCAAAAGTGATGAAAAGACCCACAAACACAAAAATATAGGAATATTTTTTGGTTTACATAAACCACATCTGTTCTTTGTAAGAAAAAGCTACATTCAAAGCACAAGTTTAAAAACTTTAGTGAAATGCCAGGTTGATAGGATAAATTTCAAAATGATTTCTTAAGAGAGCAGAAAAGGTTGTAGATAGCCTTCACAACAGTTAACTATAAGGAAATACATTAAGAGAAAAATAAACCAAATTATACACACAAGAGAGAATCTGAGTTATCAATTACATTTAAGGAGATGTAGAAATCACTGAAAATCCCTGAAGATATATGTACAATTGAAAAAGTTAAGGCACTCTAATCTGAAAATATGAAAACTAAGGTGAGGTGAAAGGAGGCAGGGCACACAGGGAGAGTTGTTGATCATGACCGAAGTTTGTAAAACTACTGAAGATATGGAGGGCCAAGGTGAACAAGGACTTTTCAATAAAATCTGGAATATTACTACGAAGAAAAAATTGAAACTTGAAAGACAAGGTTAAAATTAAAGGCAATGTTATTTTTCAATAGTCAAGTGTAATCACAAGAAGTGGCACAGTAGAAAAAATAAAAATAATAAGGTTTTAAATAAAGGAAAATCTATTCAAAACCTGGTATTAAGAAAAATGTCTTCTTTTCTCCTTCCCTTTTTCTCTTTCCTCCCTCTTTGTTTCCTACCTTTCTTCCTCCCTCCTTTCTTTCCTTCCCTCCTTCCTTCCTTCCTCATATCTAACTCTTCATGATCCCATTTGGGATTTTTCTTGGCAAAGATAATGAAGTGGGTCACTATTTCCTTTTCTACATCATGTTACAAATAAAGAGCTAACACAAAAAGGGTCAAGAGACATGTTCAGGATAACACTGCTAGTAAGTAGCTGAGGCTGGATTTGTACACATGAACATGACACACACACTCTATCGATCCATCCGTATTTCTCTC
>JAJPUD010003505.1:180973-204582 GCA_023553655.1 Myrmecobius fasciatus
GAGAGAGAGAGAGAGAGAGAGAGAGAGAGAGAGAGAGAGAGAGAGAGTTAATATAATCTACTTCCTAAATTGGTACCAATAGTTAAAAACAGATTTTTGGTCGTGTTTTATCAGCAAAGTTAGTCAACTCTAAAAATGATTTACAATAACATTATTCAATGTGATGACAATAATCATCCAGCTAAGCTATACAATTTATTTACAGTAAATTCAGTTCACTTAGCATATGTTCAAAAACAGAACCAAAAATCTAAACAAAAAATATCTTCCATTTCAAATTATTCTAATCAAGTTAGTATATAAGAAAAAATGGTTTGTGCATGAAGGTTTTTTTTTCCTTAAAGTCCTTTTAAAATTTATTTTCTAAATGACCTAAATCACTGATTAGAGAAATACAAATTAAGACAATTCTGAAGTATCACTTCACACTTCTCAGATTGGCTAAGATAATGATAATATTGGAGGACATGTGGGAAAACTGGGACACTAATACATTGTTGGTGGAATTGTGAACAGATCCAACCATTCTGGAGAGCAATTTGAAACTATGCCCAAAGGGCTATCAAACGGTGTATACCCTTTGATCCAGCAGTGTTTCTACTGGATCTATATGCCAAAGAGATCATAAAAAATGGAAAAAGGACCCACAAGTGCAAAAATGCTTGCAGCAGACCTTTTGTAGTGGCAAGGAAAAGGCAACTGAGCCCATCAGTTGGCGAATGGCTGAATAAGTTATGGTACGTGAATGTAATGGAATACTATTGTTCTAAAAGAAACAATCAGTAAGATAATTTCAGAGAAGCCTAGAGAGACTTACATGAACTGATGCTAACTGAAGTGAGTAGAATCAGATGAATATTCTCCATAGCAACAAGACTATATGATGATCAACTATGATGGATGTGGCTCTTTTCAACAATGAGGTGATTCAAGCCAATTCTAATAGACTTATGATGGAGAGAGCCATCTTGCATCCAGAAATAGAACTGTGGGGACTGAATGTGAATCACAACACAGTATTTTCAACTTTTTCTTGCTGCTGTTGTTGTTTGCTTGATTGATTGATTTTTTCCTTATTTTTTTTCCCCTTTTGATCTGATTTTTCTTGGGCATCATGATAAATGTGGAAATACATTTAGAAGAATTGCATATGTTTAATCTATATTGGATTACTTGCTATCCAGGGGAGCAGGGAGACGGGGGAGAGGGAGAAAAATCTGGAACACAAGGTTTTGCAAGGTTAAATGATAAAAACTGCCTTTTGCGTGTATTTTTAAAAATAAAAACCTATTATTATAAAAAATATTTTCTAACTACTTTACTGGATTCTGAATGTCTCAATTCAAGATTCCTTGAAAAGTAAATTATAGCCATATCTATGAAAAAAAATATTAATGTAGTAATGATTTTTGATTGAACAGTTTTAAGTGCTAAACCAATAGCTGGTATTAGTTTAGTCTTGCAATAACAGCAGTATATTATATATACAACTAATACCTAACTGCTCTGATTCATCTACTTGTATCAAAAATTCAACTGTCATTTTTTATTTTATTTTTATTATTTTTATATTTATATATATATTATATTTATTTTATTAACTCAATATACCATGTACTTATATAGCCTCTTCACTCAATTTATCTTCTTTGAAAAAGTGGAAATTATTTAAACATTGACAATAAAATTTTCTAGCAATATTTTGTTCATCTGGGGCAGCTAGGTGGCGCAGTGGATAGAACACCAGCCCTGAAGTCAGGAGGACCTGAGTTCAAATCTGGTCTCAGACACTTAACATTTCCCTAGCTGTGTGACCCTGGGCAAGTCACTTAACCCCAATTGCCTTAGCAAAAAAAATATATATATATATTTTGTTCATCTCCATATATTTACCTATTCAAATTTTCTTTTAACTCCTGTAGGTACAGAGTGAAAGAAAGAAGAGAAAGGAACAAATGAATCTCCCATTATATAACAGATCAGGAGAAAAGCTCTATATGGAAATTAGGAGAAATAATTTCAAATGAATTAATGACTACCATTTTTGAAAAACTAACAGTCTCCAATATGGGGAAATCTCAGTTTAGGGTCACAAACCAGTTTAAGGAGCTGGCTCTAGAAGACTGATTCCAAACTAAATAAGCTCTACCTTTTGGTATATATCAAAAATCATGATAAATTCTGATATCTTATATTTTTCCATTTCCCTTTTGATGATTTTTGAACAAAGAAGTAAAAGTGATAGTAACAATACCTAGAACAGGAAAGTAAGAAAGAATACCTGTGTGTCTATACATATATTGATATACATCTGTATATCTTTCACACACAGTATGGTATATATATCATATATGCTAAATATATTACATGTGTATACTATGTATATTATAGTATCACATACATATAAAATACGTAGTTATCCATGTATAATAGATATAGTTATGGATCTGAGATCTCAACAACATGGGTTGATAAGACAATAACCTATTTACATATCTATTTTACAGAACTTAAAAAGGGCTTTATAAGACATCTAGTCTAACCCCTTCATTTTAAAGATGAAAAACTGAGCCCAAGAGGGATTTTATATTACTTCTCTAAGACCATATTCTACATGGCAGACCTGGATCTGAATCTGTGTCCTATAACTCCAAAATCCATGACATATTTCACTATGACACATGGTCTCCCTTATCATCCCATCCAACTTTATCTATGTTCTCCCATAACCCCTCCAGGAAATAATCACCCAATATGCTGAGAGCATTCCTCTATTGATTTACTATGTGAAAAAACCATTTAGTGTAAAGTCTATTCACTGGTTATATGTTTCTCTTGCAGCAAGATCAATCCAAATCCTGTTATATTCAAAGTTCTCTTAAATAAAATGTCCTTCATATCATATCTCCTGCACTCCTTTACTGGTAATTTGGTAGGGGGAATCAAATATTTCTTTTTAATTTTAATATTTTATTGATGTCTTTTGTCATTTCATAACAATCATTTCAACCCAATCCCAAACAAGTACATGGCAAGATATGCTAAAAATATGTTGCAGTCTATCCATACCCAATTCAGCACCTCTCCACTGCTCTTTGGGTGACAATAAACTTTAATTTTCTAAGGATCGTGGTATTCCAAGATTCACAGAACTGTAGCATAAACAAAAGAAATCTTATGCTAAAAAGATATGGTTTGTTTCAAGAAGAAATCTGAAGTCATTAAAAGCACTACACAATTTCCCATGGGCAATATAACCCCATTCACCTTATCCTATTTAACCCTAAGGCCATCTAAAGTGACTTTCAAATATATATGTGTATATGTTCATGCATGTATTTACATATATATGTACATATAAATTAGTATATGATGATTATATAAGAAAATAAATGGATTCCTATATCCATAACCTTTTTCCTGGGGAAGAGTTAGGCCAAGCTTTTTTTTTTGAGTGATCAGAGATTTAATATTCAAGAGCTTGCTACAATCAGCACAATGACATACATTAAGAGAAACATTTGAAGGACCTCATCCATAAGGATATATTCTTTTCCATCAAAATGTATTTTTCAAGGTCATAGAATATCATAGGATCTGAAAAATTACAGCAGACACAATCAGGATGTAATACACTACCAACAGAGAATTGTGCAAGAAAAATAGTATGAAGGACACATTTTAGAGAAAAGATTGATGAAAAAGCAGATGAATCATCCTTTCCTTTATTCTACAGTCACCACATATTTAAGGTACGTGGTAATTAATTGGAGCGAATATCTTACCAAATTCTTCCTAGAATTCAGAGGAAGTAAATAAAGCAAGTGATTAAAGGATCAGATATAGAAGCCTTTTAGTCTTTTTACCATCTTAGAAGAAACTACTCAGTAGCACAAAAACATTTTCTTTAAGTGGCTTCTTCTCAGACCAAATGAAAGAATACTTCTCCCAAATGCAACTGGTTGTGGAATTTATTAGCATCCATCAGAGACATCAAATAACTTTTGTTAAAATGGAGAAGCAGGATTGAAACCCTTAAGAACAGCAGAGGTTGGGAAGTGAATGTACTACCAATTTTGACATAAAATCATGTTATCATATTGCAGTGGGAATAAAACATATTATTCCTCCAACTAAAGATGGCAATTATTTCTGCTCAATGGTACTCTTTGTGCCAATCACAGCACCTAGCTAATCTATATGGTTCTCAATCTCCCTCCAAATGGGAAACTGGATCCCTTTTCCATTTAAAGACAAAAGATTTTTCCCTACCAAACAAAAGTTTCACAGTCCTGAATATTGGGCTGTGTCCCCCACTTTCTGTTAAGCCAGTCTTCCTGAGGTTCTTCCCATGAGTACTCCCCATGCCTGGAATGTTCTTCCCTTTTATCTCTGCCTCTTGAAATTTCTGGTTTCCATCATCTTCTCCATGAAACCTTTCCTGATACCCCTAGTTTCTAGTACACTCCCGCCCCAAAATATAGTCTATTCATTATGTCTCTAAACTGAAAGGGAGAGGAACAATAACATGTGCTAGAAGAGGCAGCTAAGTGACTCAACAATTAGAGAGCTGGGACTGGAGTCAGGAAGACTTGAATTCATGTGACCTCAGACACTTAATAGCTATGTGACCCTAGGCAAGTCAGTTAATTAGTTTGCCTTAATCTACTGGAAAAGGTAATGGCAAATAACTCCAGTATCTTTGCCAACAAAGTCTCACAGACAACACTGGCATGCTATATATAGCCCATGGAATCATGAAGAGATGGGTACAAACAAACCCAGTAATACGTGCCAAGCACTGTGCTAAATGCTTTTACAAATATCTCATTTGATCCTCCCAATCCTGCTGGGTAAGTGTTACTATCCCCATTTTACAACTGAGGAAACTGAGGTTGAAAAGTTAAATAATTTGCCCAAGATCACACAGAAAGCATCTGAGCTGGATTTGAACTTAGAATCTACCCAACCACTAGCTTAGTGCTCTATCCACTATACCACCTAGCCGCCTGTACTGACATATGTACATGTCATTTCCTCCACTGAAACTGAAGCTCCTTAAGGGTAAAGTCAACTTCACTTCTATCTGTATATTCTGAACCCTTAAAATAGAGTCTCCTTAGCACATGGTAAGTACTTAATAAGAGTCTGTTGAGTGACTGAAGGTGATTACTCATTTCATGAAACAGTGATTCTTGTTGCCTTGGGATACATTATACGATTCCACCAATTCTTTTATTTGCCTAGTCAAGAATTCTTGAGTATCTTTCAGTTTAGCAGAAACTTCCTTCTGTCATGTGGTTTTATTTTTTGTGAGAAAGCCAAGATTGATATGACGAAGTTCCTCTAGTGAAGTGCCCACTTGACTACTAAACAAGAATCTCACATTTAAAGTAATAACAACTAACTTTGTATTCATGAATATCTTACAAATTATATCATGCTTAGCAGCTTCTGCCTGCTTTTCTATCAGTTAGACACTATCACTTCCAAAATGGATAGGGATGTAGAAAACTGAGAGCCATTCTATATACAGGGGGGCAGGGTGAGGGAGTACACAGCGAGAAGGAGGGGAGGTGTCATGCATTGTCATGTCAAATCTGCAGGCTGCTCAGTCCTCAAAAAGCTGCCATGGTCTGGGGCAGCTAGGTGGCACAGTGGTTAGAGCACTCAGTCCTGAAGTCAGGAGGACCTGAGTTCAAATCCAGCCTCAGATATTTAACACTTCTTGGCTATGTGACCCTGGGCAAGTCACTTAACCCCAATTGCCTCAGCAAAAAAATAAAAATTAAAAAAAATTAAAAAGCTGCCATGGTCAGCCAAAGAAAGCCATTTTAACCATAGGACCTGCTGGAGTTTATGCTCTTCTGCCACAATCTGGCATCCAAGTAATATAATATCTATACTTATTATAGAACCTTTTACTTCTGTGACATTATATCATCTTCATTTCAACAAACTTTCATTTATAACCTGTTACAATTTATAAAAAATTATTTTTCATGGATTACATTTAAATCAGTTATTTCCTGATATACTTTCTCATCATTAACTGAACATGAATTCACATGGATTGTTTTCTTCTGGACATTTTTCAAAGAGATAATAAATTCCACCCTCTATGAAATGCAGATTCCTTTAAATCTGTATCACAAAGTGGCTCTTTCTGATTTTGCACTTAAATTTATAGGGGGGGGGGAATTCAGCATTAAATTAGGAAGATGGGTCACAAATAGGATCTATCTTATTTGAGGAACCATAGCTCTCTAAATAGACAACAAAATAAGTGTTACTTATTAAAAGTTAAATCTGAACAATAATAATCATTTTGGATATCGCAAGTATCTATCACAAAAATATTATTAAATCCATTGTTACTGGAAAATATTTTACTAAAACATCTTTATTAGCACAATCAAAGCAATTAGCAAGGAAAATAAACAAACAAAAAAGAATCTAACCAGAATCAGGAGGAATGCCTGAGTAATATCTTCCTTTCAGTCCAATATAGAAAACATATAAATTTGTTCTTTCAATGACACTCAGCAATGTCAATGATTTACATACAGAGATAGAATTAAGGTTCTATTCTTATGCCAAATTCTTCCAGAGGATCTAATACACTTCATACTTCAATCTAAAATCACCATAAGCTAAGAAATTTTTTTTTTATCATATCTATCTCACTGGGCCTATATTAACTATCCCCTCAATCCTAAATAAAAATTGAACAGGAATCCATAAATAGGAAAATAGAATAGCATAATTTTAATCATTCTTCTAGGTAAATTCTTCTCAATATCAGATTTCACCTTCTGCAATAACCTCAAACCAAATAAACTAGAGTGTGTCTTTTTTTAATCATACCTTATATGTAAATTTTCTCACTGAAATTAAAGCACCATTAACCAATGATATTTAATTTAAGAAGTTTTTTAAACATTTCAAAGTAACAAGAAACTCTTTAATAACAAAAGAAATCTTAGAAATACTATATCAGAACATACCTCAATATTTTTGCTGGCCACATTTTTCACAACAGCAGGAAAGAGTTCAGATGCATTTTTCCCCTTTGCAATCATCTGAAATGCAAAGTATAATATTAGTGTATTAACATGTAACACACACATCAGAAATAATTTCAAAACAAAATAGATTTCAAGGAAAATTTGCTTTATACATTGATATTGTGTAAGATTTGAATAATTCTGTGAATGGTTAAGTTACTAAATCAGTTTCATGATAAAATACTTGTAGGTAAAAAGATTAAATACACCTTTTAATGTCTATTCTCTTCAAACATTTTTCTTGAGATAACTGTGCACAGCAACAAGATGATCAATTATGATGAACATGGCTCTTTTCAACAATGAGATGCTTCAGGCCAGTTCCAATGATCTTGTGCTGAAGACAGTCATCTACACCCAGAGAGAGGACTGTAGGAACTGAGGGTGGATCACAACATAGCATTTTCACTCTTTTTTGTTGTCTGCTTCCATTTTATTTTCTTTCTCATTTCTATTTCTTTTTTGATGTGATTTTACTTGTGCAGCAAGATAAATGTATAAATATGTATGAGTATATTGGACTTAACATATTTTTGCACATGTTTAACATATACTGGATTACTTGCCATCTGGGGAGGGGGTGGAAGGAAGAGGAGAAATTGAAACACAAGATTTTGCAAGGATCACTACTGAAAAATTATCCATGCATTTGTTTTTAAAATAAAAAGCTTTCAATTAAAAAAAAGAAACCTTTTTGTTAAGCATCTATTACATTCAAGATGCTGTCCTTCAAAGAAAGAAATTTTCTTAAGAAAGCAAAAGGTTGAGTCTATTTTTTAAGCTTTTTTAAAGAACTTAATCATAGGGGCAGCTAGGTGGCTCAGTGGATAGAGCACCAGCCCTAAAGTCAGGAGGACCTGAGTTCAAATCTGGTCTCAGACACCTAACATTCCCTAGCTGTGTGACCCTGGGCAAGTCACTTAACCCCAATTGCCTCAGCAAAAAAAAAAAAAAAGCAAAAAAAACTTAATCATAAGCAAATACAAACATTTCAATATACAAAGAATAACAAGAAGATTATAAAATAAACTTTAAACTTCTGTTATGTACAATTCATATTTTGAGTTGAAAGGGAGTTTATATAGTTCAATTTTATAAGGTTACAAAGAAAACAATTATATTAAAACATAGTTAAAAAATTAAAAAAAAAAAAAAAAACCCAAGGAGCAGCTAGGTGGTGCAGTGTTTAGAGCACCAGCCGTGAAGTCAGGAGAACCTGAGTTCAAATCTGATCTAAGACACTTAATACTTCCTAGCTTCCCAGGAAGGGGAAGTCACTTAAGCCCAATTGCCTCAGGAGAAAAAAAATAAAAAGAAAATCCAAGAACACTCCACTGGAGTAATTACACAATACATATATAAGCTGTTTGATCTTGCTTGTAATTCAAGAATTCTTGGGACTGTAGTATCTCCCAGACAAATGTTTCAAAAATTTAAAGGGAGGAAAAAAGCTCATTTACTAAATGTAATTCTAAATATAGGCAAGGTGTACTGCTTTCACATAACTTATAAGAAAATATGTTCCTTTCACTAGAATTAGGAAGCCTAGAAGATGATTAGACACTTATTCTATACATCCCCCATCAATTTTCTGTGAAAGGAACAGTAAGAGAGAGACATTAAAAAACATTCATCTTCACTTCCTACTGTATTCTATGTCTTAATGACAAAACATGGTTTCTTATCATATTTATTCTTTTTATGTGTTTTGTCTCCCCTTATAAAATGTTATCTCTTTAAGAGCAGGAACTGTCTTTTACTTTTCTATTTGCATCCCCAGTATCCCTGCATAGAGCTTTGTACATAGTAAACACTTAATGCATACTTTATTTTTTTAAACTTCATTTCAGGAATTCTT
Organism: Myrmecobius fasciatus; assembly: GCA_023553655.1. NCBI lineage: Eukaryota > Metazoa > Chordata > Mammalia > Dasyuromorphia > Myrmecobiidae > Myrmecobius > Myrmecobius fasciatus. The sequence goes on from JAJPUD010003505.1 coordinate 189,899, forward strand.
AACTCAAAAATTATATCATATCCTCTAACTTCTCTCTCAGAATACTATAAAAACTAAATTGGCTGAACAATAAGAAAAGGAGAATATAAGAGGCCCAAAGTCCCACATATATCCTTTACACTGGTTCCTACATCTTTCTTTAAAAACACATCCAGAACTGCCTAACAAAGCATCCTAATTTCAAAGTTTTTGTTGTTTGGGTTTGGTTTTTTTTTCCCATGGCTTTTCCTTTTTTTTTTTTTTTTTTTTGGTCTGATTTTTCTTTCCCAACATTATTAATATGGAAATGTTATAAATGATTGTACATGTATAACCTATATCAGACTGCCTGCTATTTTGGGGAGGGGAATGATAAGGAAGGGAGAAAAAAGGTTTTGGAACTCAAAATCTTGCAAAAATTAATGTTAAAAACTAATTTTACATGTATTTGGAAAAATAAAATGCTACTAAAATTTTTTTAAAAATTTAAAAACTGATAAAACATGCATAAGTCTCTACATATTTATCACAGGAAATTATCACTTCTCTTCAACTAGCAATGGCTTTCCAATTAATTCTTCTTTCCTTCCATAGCTTTTACTATACCTCATCATTCAACTGCTTCCATAACTACCCACAATTTGTTTTATATCCTCATGCATACTTCTGAAACTGCTCTACAATAAAAACTTATCTATCATACCCTAGAAAAGTCCATTGTTTACTGCTTTGGACAAATTTAAAGTACTTTGTTCAAATTGTTTTAGACAAAGTAAAAAGTACCATATAAACAATAAAAATAACTTGATTTATAAGGACATAATTAATAAAAAATAAATGCTGTTCCTATTGACCTTCACATTCACTAGAGCAGCAAAAAAATGTCCTACAGGCAGTGGGAATTCCACAAATCCTCAGTCCTCTAGCCCAACTAAATCCCAAGAATTATCTGGTTGCTATCTTCAATGAAAATTATGATAGATTATGTAAAATAAATGTTGTTCTTTTATGCCAAGTAGTTTGTATTTTATCCCATGATATGGTTAAACAGGAGCATTAAGAAAATCATATTAGCATCTGTGTGAATAATGGATTGCAGATGAGAAAAACCAAAGGCAAACATTTCACTATAGCAGGAAAAGAAAGCTTCTGCTCACTCAATAACTTTTAAAATGGATAAAACTTAGAAATAAAAATTTATGTTTTCAACATAGACTTGGAATAGCATTATAAAGATATTAATAAAGAAAGTAATCAAAAAGCAAGGAAAAGCAATGGATTTATATAGTATTCCTACAAATAATTAAAAATGAAATGTAATCAATTACTACATTGATACTGAAAACCAACTTAAAAATTATTCAGTAGAGAGTTAATTACATTGGTGAGTATATAGGTCTTGTATAAAGCAAAAGATATTATACTTACAAATTCAAAAGCTTCATCCATAGTACTTCACAATAAGAAGAGACTTTCAGAATGTATGTCAATATTTTGAGATTTTATTCACAAATTATATGAAGAAACTATAGTACAAAAAGTATTGTATTAAGTGACAGATATAAAAAAATGAAAAATAGTCACTTTCTCAGAAAAGAATATAAAAGACAAATATGATAGGAAGACAACCATAATTGGTACAAAGGAAAAATCTAGAGATACGAGCAGAAATTCAGTGATTTAGCACCTACAGGTGAATACTATGAAAAAGGTGAGCTTCCAAAGCAAAACTCTGAATAAAGGAAGGATTTCAATGGCCAGATATATAGAAGAAGGAAATTCCAAGTATAAGAAGACAAACTGTACAAATGAATAGAAAGAGGAGAGAAGACAGAATATGTGAGATTAAGCAATATGTAATTAACTAGTATGACTGGAACTTTAGAAAATACAAAATAAAGTGAGAACTAAAATTGAAAAGGTTAAATAGGCTTTAAATGCCAAGATATGAAAATTTTATTTTATCTTTTGCATTTCATTTTTTCTAATTTTTAACATAAATGTTTAATATTTTATTTTTCTCCAATGGCATGTAAAAATCACTTTTAACATTCAATTTTTAAAATTTTGAGTTCCAAATTCTCTCCCTCTATTACTTCCCGTCTCCCTCAATTAGAAGACATATAATTTGATACAGGTTATACACATGCAGTCACGTAAAACCTATTTACCTATTATTCATGTTTAAAAAAAAATACCACAGACAAAAACATAATAAAATTTTAAAAAGAAAAACAGTATAAGAAAGTATGCTTCAATCCAGCATTCTGACTCTGGGGATAGGATAGCACTTTTCATCATGAGTCCTTTGGACTTTGGAATTTGGAATTATCAATTGTCTAATGCAATTAGACTTGTGTTATCCTGACTGTGGCTCAATAGTATTTGAATGGTTTCTTTCTGGTTGCTATTTTCTCCTTGACCTGGGAGCTCTGGAATTTGGCTAATAATTTCATTTTGAGACTGCTTTCAGGAAGTAATTAATGGATTCTTTCCATTTCTATTTTACCCTCTTGTTCTAGAATATCAAGACAGTTTTCCTTGAAAATATCTTGAAAGATCATGTCCAGGCTCTTTTTCTGATCATGCCTTTCAGATAGTCCAATAATTCTTAAGTTATCTCTACTGGATCTACATCAGTTGCTTTTCCCAAAAAGATAGTACATATTTTTTTGTATTTTTTTTCATTATTTTCATTTTGTTTTCTTATTTCTTAATGTTTCATGTACTTAGTTACTTCTATTTACATGATTCTAATTTTTAAGGGATTATAATCTTCATTGGACTTTTCTATCACCTTTACATTTATATAATTCTATTTTTTTAATGAGTTCTTTTCTTCAGGGAATTTTTCTGACCTTTTTTTCCATTTATCAAGTTCTGCTTTTGAAAGCATTCCTTTCTTTGGTGGATTATTGTGGCTCTTTTACCATTATTTTCTTCAATATTTTCTTGTGTCTCCTTTCATCAAGCTAAGGACTCTTTTTCTTTAATGATTTTCTTGCAACATTCTCATTTTTTTTCCCATTTTCCCTACCTTTCTTATACTGATTTTAAAAATCCTTTTTGAGCCCTTTTAGGAATACTTTTTGGGCCTGAAAATAATACACATATTTCTTTTTTTTTATGTTAAATACAATATATGTATATTTATTTATACGATCATCTTGCTGCATAAGAAAAATAAAATCAAAAAGGAAAAAAAAATGTTACTTATCCTTTTTTTTTTTTAAATTTTATTTTATTTGCATAACATATGTGTGGGTAATTCTTCAACAATAACCCTTACATAGCTTTCCGTTACAAATTTTTCCCCCCAACTTCCCCACCCCTTCCCTAGATGGCAGGATATCCACTACATGTTAATTATGTTAAAATATTGGCAAATCGAATATATGTATACATATTTCCAAACTTATCATTGTTGTGCAAGAAAAATCTTATCTACACAAACGATATATCAGATAAAGGAAACACAATGTAAGCAAACATCAATCAAGGAGTATGAGAATGTTATGCTGTGGTCCACATTTCGCATCCCTCTCTCTGGGTGTATATGGCTTTCTTCAGTGAACAATTGGAGGTGGTTTGAAACATATCATTGTTGAAGAGAGCCATGTCCATCAGAATTAATTGTCATATAGTACTGTTGAATAATACACGTATTTCTTAGAGATTCTAGATGTAGCAGTTTTGATTTTGTCAGCTTCTTGGAGTTTGTTTCGATTCCCTGTCACCATGGCAATTTTCTATAGTCAGAAACTTATTTTCTTGTTATTTCCTAATTTTTCTGGCCAATTTCTTGACTTTACACTTTATGTAAATACCAGAGTCTGCTTCTTGAGTGGAGGAGGCACTATTCCAAGCTTCAGGCTTTTTGTGCAGCTGTTTTCAGTTCTTCCACGATGGTATGATAAAAGGAGAGGTATGTTTACTACTATCCTGGCTTTCACTAGTGAGTGACAAAAAGCATTCTTTTCCAACTTAGAACTGCAACCAGAATTGCCACTCCTCTGCAGCTGCAAGTTCTGGCATGCTAGTGCTGCTCCTCAATCTGAGACTGTGGACAATGCAACAGAGTCCTGCACCCAAGACCAGTAAAAGTGACTCCTGTAATCTCCTTCTGACCAGTTATCCAACCCCCTTACCTTTTCTGGGATGATGCTCAGAAAGCTGTTGTTACCAATTTAGTTACCATTAAGTCTGCTGCTTGATGGCTCAAGGGAAGTCTGCCCTAGACTGTGCTCTATTCCCACCACAATGTAACTGACCTTTCCTGCTAACTTACCTTGTCTTGAGCTAGAAAACTTTTCACCCTGTCTTTTCTGTGGATTCTGATGCTCCAGACTTCATTTTGAGGAGTTATTTAAAGTTATTTGGAGAAGAATTTGGGAAAGCTTAGGCAAGTCCCTGCCTTTTCTCTACCATCTCATCTCCAACCCCAATTTCTAATTTAGCATATATATATATATATAAAACATACTAAAGGACTTTAAGCAGGAAATTGGCAACCCCAGACAATAAAATTAGAAAAATTTAAGTAGCCAGGAGGGAAAAATAATTAGAAAGATAAAAGAGATTATAAATAAGAAAACCAGTTTGGAAGGTATTACAAAAGTTAAAATGAGAGTCAACACAGGCCTAAATTAGAATGCAATGTAAGTCAAGAAAAAGACACATGAGAGATTTTGTGGGAAAAGAGTTTACACAACTAGGGAAATGACTGCATGCTCTAGAAGGAACTTAGGAGAAAAGGTAGATTGGTTGTTGGCTGCTAGTTTGCTTGGGGGATGTTGCTGGTTGGTTGGTTGTTGACTGATAGTTTGTTTGGGGGTGTTTCATTGATTGCTGGTTTGTTAGTTGGCTACTGATTTGTTTGATTGTTGTTGTTGCTGTTGTGAATTTTGTGCTGTTTAAAAAACAATGAATTTGCGGTACCTAAGAGATATCAAGATGTCAATACACACTTCTGGAAACCCAACAAATCTTTGAAATGTCATGTGATAAACAGATATACTTTGTCATATGCAAGATGAGGGATAGATAGCATTCTGTATTCACCTATTTCACAAAATTATTTAATAGCATTACTAAGCTTGAATAACAATACCTATCTTAACAAGTATTGAGCAAAGATCCTAATCTTGCTACATAACCACCAATTTATCGCTATCACCAATTGAAAATAGAATCAAAATATATATCTAATCTTAATCAAATTTAAAGGAATAAAAGAAACAAAATTAATTTTTAAAATATGCCTAAGACTCCCCTAAGTAAAATACCTAACTTCAAATGATGTGCTGATAAAACATTTAAAAAATGAAATTCAGAATTAACAAAGTCCAAATCACTTCAAAAGGTTAAGACAAAAGTGTTGGGTCAAGGTGGCATCAAAAAAAGCAAGAAAACAAGATTTTTTTAAAAAAATTACTATTATGACTTATGTGGAAGCACAAGTTCTAGTGCTTTTTATCAATACTATGATCCACTGAGAACAGAGGCCTACATGGAATCAGTAAATGAGTTTAAGTAAGGACATAACATACCCAGACTTGGAAATCAGGAAAATTTAAGTTGCTGTGTAGGAAAAAAAAAAAAAAAAATTGAAGGCAAAGTGATGGGATTCAGGGGAACCATTTCAGAGTTAAATTTGCTTTAAAAAATAACTTGATTAACAGTATTTTTTTAACTTCTTTAGAGTTAACATAATGTTGCTCCAAATTATATTTTAAGACTTAATATTCCTCTAAGATTTAATTTAAAATTCTTGGAGAGACTTAGGCATTTGCAACAAACTAATTCTATTCAGTATAATCTATCAACTAGGGTTGTCACTAATCAACAGACATACTCTAAAAAAGTACACTATGATTCATATTGATATCCTTAAAACAAAGACATTGTCTTGTACAGATTCTCCATCTAATCCACAAATGCGTAATAACATTGAGGTTAATGTTATTAGTAGTAATTTCTCTCTGTGAAATTAAGTAAAGATATTTTCCTTCCTAGTAGATGTGGCATATTAACACTTGGGAAGGACACCTCTAGCAAAATCATTAAGTGATTAAAAAAAATAACACCCCCCCCCAAAAAAAACCCACAAGGCTAAATAAAAGAACATCATTCTTCCAAAATATTCAAACATTGTTTTTCCTATTAGTTTGTCTTATGATCATAATAACTGCATGTCCCTATTTCACAGAAACATTATTTCCAGTTTTTTAGAAGGGAAACTTTAAGCTTACTTCATAAACTTAGAGTTGGAAAGGATCTGAGATATCAAGGAGTTTCAAAGTGTTTACATTTCTTACCTCCTAATTCCATAGCACATTTTTGCTTTGAATTTTTGTGCAATAAAATTCAAAATACTGAGCTTAATTTAGAAAATTCATTCTATTTAAGCAAAAGTTATTCTGAAATAAGAATTCAATTAAAAAATTTTTTTTTCAAAAACCTATGTATTCAACATTAGATATAAGTGAAGGTTTTCTAGTCATAGTTGTATAATAAAAAAGAACAAAATTCTTTACAAATCTATGATAGGATTACTATCTGCCAGGGTTCCTTCTCCCCGCCACCATCCCATTATCCTACCCTTAAGTAAGTAAGATCAGGATTTTTTTGTTCCTGAGAGGCAATAAAGGCACCCTGGAATTTTACTGGCTCCAGCATTGGTTTATTTTTCTTGTTTCTTGCAAAATTTTCTTTGATCTGGGAGTTTCAAAATTTGGCAATAATATTCCTGTTTATTTTCCCCAAGGATCTCTTTGAGGTGGTAATCAGTGAATTTTTTCCTATGTCTACTTTCCCCTTGTGTTTTATCATTCCAGGACAATTTTCTAGGATTATATCTTGCATTATTGTGTCAAGGTTCTCTTTTTGGTCACAATTTTCTGGCAGTCCAATTATTCTTATATTTTCTCTTCTTGATCTGTTCTATAGATTTGTCACTTTTCTTACAAAATGTTTCACATTTTGTTCTTTCTCATCCTTTAAAATCTGTTTTTTGTTTTTTGGTCTCTCATAGCTTCCCCTTGCCCAATTCTAATTTTCAAAGAATTATTTTCATCTTTGAGACTCAACCTCCTTTTCTAATTGGTTAACTTTTTTTTCATTATCTTCTTGTTTTTCTTGGATTTTCTTCTTGTTTTTATTTTTTGTTTTTGTTTTTCCTCAATGTCTCTCATTTGATTTTTATGTTCTTTTTTGAATTCTTCTATAAATTCTCTCTGGACAGAAAGCCATTTCACATTACTTTTTGAGATAGCAGATTTTTTTTTTTTACTAAAGTGTCTTCCTCTAAAGATGTACCCCAGTCTTCCCTATTTCCATAGTATGGTACGTTTTTTTTTTTTTTTTCTACTTTGCTGGTTCTTTTTTTTTAATAAAAGGTATTAATGTAAGCACGTCTAATGATGGGGTGAGGGGGATGGCACCTCAAGCTTCCCTTAAGCTTTCCCCTCTGACCAGGAACCCCAAACCAAGAGCTCCACCCTCTTGCAAGTGCCCAAAGCCAGTATATATGGCAGTTGATATATGGCAGCAGAGATCTGTTTCTATTTGAGTTTAAAACCAATGTAAGATATCCTAAAAAAAGAAAATTTCCAAATACCAAATGACACATTTTTTAAAATCAAACAGCAAACAGTAAGAAAATAAGATGCTAAAATCCTTCTCTTTGGGGAGAGATCAGATATGATTTCATTTATGTAGGAAACTTTCTCTACAAATCAGCAACCAACCCTTCCCTTACCCCTTCTCTTCCCCCACTTTCTCTTACTTTTCCCCCTGTACTCTTCTTCCTCCTCTCACATAGAATAATAAAGAAATGCCTACCTGGACCATTAAAAGATTAAGTTATTTGCTTAATTAGGATCACAGAGTTAAAAGTCTTTTTAACTCTAAGGCTGATCTTTTGTCTATTATAATTACCCTGCTAAGACTTAAAGATTATATATAAGAAAAAGTGAACACAAACATTTGAAAATTCAAAAAACAATAAGATTTAATAAAATTACTATCCATGTATTTACCAAAACTGTTACCCATGATTGTACCTACCCCAACTATTCGTTTCATAGCATCCAGTTTGGCAGAATCTTTGTTGCTTTCCAGCATTTGTTTTAGATCTTCATTTCTATCAAAAATAGAAAATGATACTATAAATGTCCTATTATTAGTTTCACATGAATTAGAAATTCATTTTTTGTATTTAGTAAACATTAGACTTTGCAAATAATAAACACAATAAATAAAATCCAGAATGTGAGAATCCAGGTGTAAGAAGATCTTATACCTCTATACTTTGTAACCAATGATGTACGAATTAAAAATGTGTTCTGCTTGATCTCATTAGTGAATCTGCCCATTTCAGGCTCAAATCTTTATTAAGGTAATGCTAATGTGTAAAGACTATATTTAAATTTGTAAAGATTCAAAGATAGGTATAATAGTAATTATTAAGATTTTTTTCTTTCTCATAGTAATAAGTAATCCATTATTTTTTCCAAATGTTTAATACTGTCCCCTCTTTCAGAAATCTTGAGAATCAATCCTTAATGCCTTAAAAACTGTGTAGTCTATATCATGGGTATCTTTTCTCTATGTTTGTTTGGATCCAGCTGCTTTTCCACCTTTTGTTATCCTTAGCAAGGAACCTGACGAAATAATACCAAATGTGATGGCTCCAGTATCAATGATAGAGAAAATATTTCATTACAAAAGTCTTGACAAATCTATTTTTGTTTGGTATTATTCCAGTTTCATCTTTAAATGCTCTTTGGATTATATGCCAGATTCTCTTGACAAGCTTTCTATAAGCTTGTTTTGCCCTTTGCTACTTCATACTATTTTTATGAAGCAATAAAACCTATTGTTAACATGCTAACAAAAATAGCTGAAATCTCAACACATTTTCTTCACCACAACCCTGAAGGAGGCATTATTATATTTATTTTATAGAATAGGAAACTTAATCTTAAAGAAGTATGATCATGTCAAAGGATATGAAAAGATATTTTTCAGACAAAGTAATTAAAATCATTTCTAGTTATTTAAAAAAATGCTGTAAGTCATAATTTATTAAAGAAATGCAAATTAAGAAAACTATGAAGTACCATTTCACACCTCTCAGATTGGCGAAAATGACAGGAAAAGATAATGATGAATGTTGGAGGTGATGTGGGAAAACTGGGACACTAATACATTGTTAATGGAACTGGGAAATGTTTAACGATTCTGCAGAGCAATTTGAAATTATGACCAAAGGGCCATCAAACAGTGCATACCCTTCGATCCAGCAGCATTTCTACTGGGTTTGTATCAGAAAGAGATCATAAAGGAGGGAAAGGGACCCACATCTGTCTGGAGTGGCAAAGAACAGGAAACTGAATGAATGTTCATCAGTTGGGGAATGGCTGAATAAGTTATGGTACATGAATGTAATGGAATATTATTATTGTTCTATAAGAAATGAGCAACAGGATGACTTCAGAAAGGCTTGGATAGATTTAAATGAACTGATTCTAAGTTAAGTGAGTAGCACCAAGGAAACATTGTATACAGCAATAAGAAGATTATGAGAAGATCAACTGTGATGGACTTAACTTTTTTTTTTTTTTATTAAAGCTTTTTATTTGTATAACATATGTATGGGTAGTTCCCCAGCATTGATCTTTACAAAGCTTTCCATTACAAATTTTACCCCCAGTCCCCTCCCCTCTCCTAGATGGCAGAAAGTCCACTACATATTAATAATGTTGAAATGCTTGAGAAGTTATGCAAGAAAAATCCTATCTACAAGAAAAAAAAAGAATCAGAGAAAGACAACACAACGCAAGCAAATGTCAATAGAGATCATGAAAATGTTATGCTGTGGTCCATATTTCATATCCCTCTCTCTGGGTGTATATGGTTTTCTTCAGTGAACAATTGGAATTGGTTTGAGACAATTCTTTGTTGCAGAGAGCCATGTCCATCAGAACTGATCATCATGTAATACTGTTGTTGCTGTGTATGATGATCTCCTGGTTCTGCTCATTTCACTCAGCATCAGTTCATGCAAGTCCCTCCAGGCCTCTCTGAAATTGTCCTGCTGGTCGTTTCTTACAGAGCAATAATATTCCATAACATTCATATACCATAATTTATTCAGCCACTCACCAATTGATGGGCATCCCTTCAGTTTCGAATTTCTAGCCACTACAAAAAGGGCTGCCACAAACATTCTTGCACATGTGGGTCCCTTTCCCTCCTCTAAGATCTCTTTGGGATATAGGCCCAGCAGAAACACTGCTGGGTCAAAGGGTATGCACAGTTTGACAACTTTTTGAGCGTAGCTCCAAATTCATCTCCAGAATGGTTGGATCCGTTCACAGTTCCACCAACAATGTATTAGTTGGACTTAACTTCTTTTTCAACAATGAGATGTTTCTTTTTTTTTTCTTTTTTTTTTTGGCATCATATATAACAATTTTAATATCAATAAGCATTTTGTTCAATTCTTCCAGTTCCATATCATTTTATAGATCACTAGACAAGGATTTCACAATTAGAATACCAATAGTAATTACTATTTATATATAATCTAGGAATCTGTGCATAGTAATTATGTAACATGGTTTTGAAATTAATTTCAAATAGAATTGAATCGAATTTTTCTTTTTCTTGATTTCATGGCAATAAAGAGTCATCTAAGAGTCAATCTTCTAAGGAAGATTTTCTCCAATCCAAGGTTGTCTAGTCCTCTGACAACAGGCTTTCTTTCCATGGGTATAACCTTCCCCCTCCCCCCCAAACCATATGTATGGGTAATTCTTTAACATTAACCTTAAAAAGCTTTCTGTTACAAATTTTTCCTCCCTACTTCCCCACCCCTCCCCTAGATGGCAGGATATCCACTACATGTTAATTATGTTAAAATACTTGACAAATCGAATATATGTATACATATTTCCACATTTATCAAACAATGAGATGTTTCAAGGCAATTCCAATAGATTTGTGATGGAAAGGGCCATCGGCATCCAAAGAGAGAACTATGGAGACTGAATATGATCAAAGCCACAGTATTTTCACCATTTTTTAGTTGTTGTTTGTTCGCTTGTTTTTTTTTCCCCCCTTTCTCATGTTTTTCCCCCTTTTGATCTGATTTTTCTTGCACAGTATAATGAATAAGGAACTATGTTTAGAAGAATTGCACATATTTAACCTAGTTCATATTGCGTGCTGTCTAGGAAAGGAGAGGAGAAAAACTTGGAACACAAAGTTTTGCAAAGGTGAATGTTAAAAACTATCTTTGCATGTATTTGGAAAAATAAAATACTATTAATAAAAAAAGAAAGAAAAGAAGTATGACCATGTAAAACTCAATACCTCTTAGCTTCAAGTTGCATAGATAAAATATAATTATACTTACATGACCTACCTCATAAGATTATCTATATTTTTAAAAATTAAAAATATGACAAAAATACTGTTATTTTTATTACTATTGTGATTAAGTGGTTTATCCATCGAACCACAAGTTGTTTTGAAAGACTGATCCAAGTCTAATTCTCTCCTGACTTCAAGATCCATGTTCTCTGCAACACAATGAGCTACCCAGTTTTTGTCTTCTAATTTAAATGTGTTTATATTTAATCAATTAGGCAACAAGAAAGCATTTATTAAACAGCTACTTTGACTCAGGTTCTAGGTATATGATGCCAAAAAATAGAATAATTCTGACTCACAGGGAACTGACATTCTATCAGTTCACATACCATAAAATATCTATCATAACAGGGTCATAAATAACAGTAACTATTAATAACAAGGTATTTGTCAAAAGAGTCATAAAGAGTAGAAATGATGAATAACAACGTATTTGACAAAACAGAGTTGTTAATAATATAATTGTGGTGCCTTGTTACTGTCACATGCACTCTCCATCAAGATTATCCTAAATTTTTCTTGAGTATGTCTTTCATTCATTGTTAAGGTAGGTGGTAGGTAATGAACCAATGCTTTGAATTGTTCACCCTTACAGAGATCAGGTTCTGAGAAATATCTGAACCAGACTTTTCTTGTACATGATCTTACTCAATACTGACCCTCTACACACATCTAAGTATAAAAATTTAGAAAATAAATACAAAAGAGGGGAGGGAGGAAGAGAGAGGAAAAGAGAGAAAGTAGAAGTGGAAGAGAGAGAAGGAGAGAGGAGAGACAGACAAACAGACAGACACTCTAGCATGGGGAGTTATGACCAGGAAAATAAAGATTCTGATAGAAGGTAGTACTTGAACGGCTTGTTAAAGGAAGTAAGGGATTCTGAGAGGCAGAGACAACAGGATAGATGTAAAGACAGGGATAATTACAAAAGATAAAATAGCTGACTTTGATGACTTGAAAAGGAAAAGCTTCTTCAGAGACAAAATTAATATACCTAGGATATCATACCTAGGATAAATTAACATACCTAGTTAAGTAGTTGAATGGGAAAAAAAATCTTTATATCAAATTTGCCTGATAAGAGGTTGATATCCAAGATATATAAACAAGTAGATATAAGACAAATAGTCATTCATAAAGTAGGCAAAAGATATGAACAAACAATTCTTAAAGATGAATTGCAAAGTATTCACAACTACATAAAAGAATTTTCCAAATTATTAATAGAGAAATGCAATTTAAAATAGTGAGGTTTCACTTCATACCCTACAAATTGGCTGTAAAAGAAATGATGATTGTGTATGAGCCAATGCAGAGTTACACAAGCAGAGGCAAGAAAACAATATACAGAATAACTAAATGGAAAGAACAACACACCAAAGGAGAGACAGAGACAGAGAGACAGAGAAAGAGACAGACAGAGACAGGGAAAAGTAGAGATGGAGAGAGAGAAAAATAAGACAGACAGAGAGAGAGAGAGAGAATCTAACAAACTTGCAAAATTTAAGCAAGACTTGAAGAAAGAAATATGAGAGAATACTTCCAACCTATTCATTTGTGGAAGTGGAAGAATCACAAGTGCTACATATTGCACATGTTTTCTGACTTTTTCAATGAATTAATCAGTTGCTGATTTTTTTCTTCTATAAAAAATTCTATGTTATAGGGGTTGGGAGGAAGATATTTATGATAACGTAAGAAATAAAGATGTTTTTCTTTCTCATTTTTTTTCTTTTGATATGCTTTTTCTTATACAGCATAAGAAATATGTAAATATGTTTGGAATAATTAGCAGATTGCTTCCTGACTAAGGAAAGGGGAAGGGACACAGGGAGAAAGAAAAAACTGGAACACAATTACAAAAGTGAACATTAAAAACTATCTTTGCATGTATTTGAAAAATTAAAAGCTAATATAAAAAAGAAATATAAGACATTAAAAATTATCTTGTGAAAATATTTTTATATGGTATGTCTCTCTGGAAGGGGAAGTGGGAAGGATGGTGGAGGAAATTATGATGATATTAAAAAAAAGATGTATTTTTAAAAATCAAAAAAAAAATCAGCTCCAATTTGGCTAAAATATTCTCCACCAAGATTTTGTCTTTGTACTTGTCTATATTTACTGGACTTAATTATGAAGTATATGTAAACTCTCAAATCTATAACTTGATATTTATTCTCACCCTAATGGCCTTCATTATTCTAACGGTTTATTGACCATTCTTCTCACCTCCATTCTATTCTTTCTCTACAATAAACTTCACACTACAAATCAAATAATATTCTCAATGAATAGCTTTCAGCATACCATTTCCTTTAGTCAAAAATCTTCAGGAGATCCCCACAACCTAGCAAATACATTATAAGCTACTGATCACTAAACTGATAATCTTCTACAAATTGATTCCAACACAGATATTGAACCTGATTCAATCCTAAAGGCTTCCTTTCTCCATTCTATTCTTGTGAAAGAAAAAAATAAATATTACTTTTTTCCAAAATAACTGATACCAATCATCTCATTAAGAATTTAGTACTCATAAATTGTTGCTTATATACACACATTAAAGATCCACGTGACAAAGGTATGCAATAAACTAAGTCCTACATCAAGAAACAATTCAGCTGTTCACCTATGAAGTTCTAATCAGCTCACTCTCAAAAAGACAAAAACTATTTTCAGGGAACAGAATATCCACAGCAGATGAGACCATAGGTATTTTGAAGTATTAAAGAAGTGTCCATTACATTAATTTATAAATATTCTTTCTAATGAGTTTCCCCAGGAAAGAAAAACGCCTATTTTCTTTGTAATTTGTATTTGCTCCTAGAATCACTACATAGAGCTATTACTGTAATACAATACTATTTCAGAATAGTTAGAGGGAAGACCAGTCCGAATTATGAAACATTTTTTTTCAAAATTGCATGTTTTATGTTCCAGTACATAGAGTAACCGAAACTTTTAAAATGTTGCCTGACAATCTAATCCAACTAGCTAATATCCCAGAAGTGTCAAAAGCCCTCTAAGAAGCTTAAATTGATACAGAAATGTATCTGTTGTACTAGCTGATAATGATGACCTCCATGTAGCTTTGAAAAAATCTTTTGCTTGCATATTCTCTGCAAATGAATGTTGGCTCCAACATCTGAAACTTGGGGTAAATGCTTTTTTAAGTAAACTAAATATTTCCTATGAAATAGTCCATTTTGCTTACACTATTGATTTGTTCATTGTTCATGGATAAAAAGGAACATCAGTCT
>JAJPUD010003505.1:219499-238141 GCA_023553655.1 Myrmecobius fasciatus
AATTAAGAATAAGGTAGCAATGATGATACTGTTAAAAAAAAAAAAAAAAAAAGGAGTCTACTGGTTACATTTTCTAAAGTGCACACAGGTAAATAGAAGGAAATACAAAAGGAAGCACAGGCAGGCAAAGCAATTTTGAAAATAATGAGATAAATTTGCTTAATAGCTTAAAAAAAAGAAACAGGCTGTTTTCAAACAGAAATTCACAGTTTCATAAATAATTCTTTTTGCGAGCATTTAAAGACTAAAATATTAAATTAAAAATAGAATAAAACAAAATAAGAAAAAAGACAATAGTTTCAACTAAGTCACAAGAAAGAAAATAAAATAATACTATTCTAAAAATTAAAAGAGAAACACAGCACATAACTCTCATAACTATAGGTAAAGAATGTACTCTTGACTCAACATGACATGGAAGAAATTATAAAAGAGAAAAACAGGTAACTTTGATTATATAAAATTGAAATACTTCTGCATAGACAACATATATACATTTAGGATAAGAAGGATTTGTGTATATAAGATACACAAAATATTTATAGATATGACTAACAGCCATTACCCAATACATAAATGGGCAAAGAATATGAACACACATTTCTCGAAAGCTAAAATGCAAACAATTCACAGCCATGTAAAAGAATGCTCCAAATCCCTAATATTAAAACAAATGAAAACCAAAACAATGCTGAGGTTTCGCCTCACACTCTATAAATTGGCAAAAATAACAAAAGTTAAAGAATATTCACTGTTGGGGATAGTGGAAAGATAAGCACACTAATACACTTTTAGTAAAGCCATAAAGTGGTAAAAACTATTTTAGAAAGCAATTTGGAATGACACAAATACAGTGACTAAAATGTTTACACCCTTTGAACTGAGGACTCTATCATTGGGAATTCGATATACCACAAAGAAGCAATTAATAAGAACCAAGTCCCCATATACATACATATATACATTTTATACACACATATGCAAACATATATATACATGAGAATAACTAAACAAATTATGGTACATGAATGTAAAGAAATATTACTGTGCTGTGTCAAAGATCTATATGAACTGATACAGAATGAAGTAAGCTGAGCCAAAAAAGAAGCAATATAAATAACTACATCAAAGTAAATGGAAAGAACTACACAAGAAAAAAACAAAAATAAATGTAACAAAATTAACAAAAATAAAGTAGAATTCAAATGAAGAAATATGAGAAGACACACCAAACTTACTCGTGGGAAGATCCATAGATGTTATATTACAGTGATTTTTGAATTTTTCAATAATGTTATGCTAATTTTTCCCCTCTCAAAAAAAAAATTATTTGTTATATGGGATGTCTCTCCGGGAGGATGTGGGAAAGGAATACTTACAATAAATATAATAATGCAAGAAACAGAAGTCATCAAAAAAAACTCTACAGAATCAATACATAATATGATACAATTATGTGTACATTTCTTCATGTAACCTACAAAAACCTGGATAAAGAGGAAATTCCAGTTAAACCGAATACACACTACATAAACTTAAAATATATGGCAGTTAGCCTATCATACTTAGTTATACATAAATATAATGGTAAAATATTATTTATGGTAATAAAAATGATCATATACGGATCCAGCCATTCTAGAGAGCAATTTGGAACTATGCTCAAAAAGTTATCAACCTGTGCATACTCTTTGACCCAGCAGTGTTTCTATTGGGCCTATATCCCAAAGAGATCTTAAAGGAAGGAAAGGGACCCACATGTGCAAAAATGTTTGTAGCAGCCCTTTATGTAGTGCCTAGAAACTGGAAACTGAATGGATATCCATCAATTGGAGAGTGGCTAAATAAATTATGGTATATGAATGTTATGGAATATTATTGCTCTGTAAGAAACGACCAGCAGGACGATTTCAGAGAGGCTTGGAGGGACTTGCACGAACTGATGCTGAGTGAAACGAGCAGAACCAGGAGATCATTATACACGGCAACAACAATATTATATGACGATCAATTCTGATGGACATGGTTGTCTTCAACAATGAAATGTTTCAAACCAGTTCCAACTGTTCAATGAAGAAAGCCATATACACCCAGGGAGAGGGATGTGAAATGTGGACCACAACAACATTTTCATGCTCTCTATTGATGTTGGCTTGCATTGTGTTTCCTTTCTCAGATTTTTTTTTTCTTGTAGATACGATTTTTCTTGCACAAAAATGTTAAGTGTGGAAATATGCATACATATATTCGATTTGTCAAGTATTTTAACATAATTAACATGTAGTGGATTTCCTGCCATCTAGGGGAGGGGTGGAGAGTAGGGAAAAATTTGTAACAGAAAGCTTTATAAGGGTTAATGTTGAAGAATTACTCATACATGTTTTGCAAATAAAAAGTTTTAATAAAAATTTTTTTTTAATTTTTTAAATAAATAAAAATGATCATATTACCTTCTACCAACCCACCAAGAGTTTATTATATAAAACTAGAAATAATAACAATCTTCACTTATAGGAATAAAAATTCTAGAAAATGTAAAAAAAAAATGATGAGCACAAGTGGGAACAAAAGATGTATTCTAGAATTATCAGATTTCAAACTATATTATAAAACAATGATTATCAAAATTATTTGGGATTCATTAACAATTAGAAGAAAAAAATGGTGGTACAAACTTGTTAAGCAATACTGTAATGTAAATGAGTACAATAAAGTCAATATTCTGGGAACACAACCATTGAGGGGAGAAATCCCTATTAACAAGAATTGGTCAGAGCACTCTAAAGAAGTTTGACAGAAAATCGATTTAAACCATCATCTTTGTACACTACAAGTTCTTAATGCATGTGGTATGAATAAAAGAAAATAAGCCATCAATAAAAGCCATTTTTCTGGTTCCAAATTATTTTATATATTTTCTAAAATATATTTTTTTTTCCTTAGGAAGGGGAGAGGAAAAGGAGGAAGAGAGGAAAAATTTGGAATAAAATCTTACAAAAATGAAGGCTGAAAACTGTCTTTACATGTATTTGAAAAAATAAAATATTATTAAAAATAAAGCTTTTTAAGGATATTTTTCATAGAATAAAACAGTTTTGTGTTAAATAAAAGATCACATATAATTGGAAATATTTTCAGTTATAGGAGTTATAATTAACCATTCATATAAAATCTGTACAGAAGCAACTAAATTACTAAAGTAGAAAGAAAAATAATTCTTGTTATATGTGTTAAGAAGGCATAATACAAAATAAATTTCATTTTCAGAATTTGGAAAGCGTATTAATATAAGGAAGTTCTAAAAGTTACATAAGATGGAAAGAAAATAAAATCAGCAGAAAAATAGACAGTCCAGATTTAGACTATTTCTACAATAAAATAGAAATAGCAACTTAAAATACATTAATAATATGTACTATAGAGCTATAATGTCTCTTAGTAATAATAGAAGTAAAACTACAAAATGACATTGTTCAACTGTTCTGGTTGTACAGTATAAACAACCTACAATCTTCAATAGTACTGTCATTACAAGAATAAGAGAAATGATTATATAGCAATTCCCTAGATAAAAATAATCTGTGGTCACACTGATAACTACTTGACCTCTATTGCAATCACCCTATTTCCTACTATTTATGTCATCGAGCATAGATAGTAGCAATAAGGATACTGCAGATACCAACAACTAGGGCATCAAGGTAAAAAAGATTTCACAAAGTCTAATTGCAACATTTATTCCTTTTCTCTTAGTAGGAAAGGAAAAAATTAGCAAAGATTATCAAAAATGGTTTTATATCACAATGATCTAATACTCTCTTAAAAGTAAATTTCCAAATATTAATGATAATATTCACAAAAATCCTAAGATGATAATAGAATGTATCACAGATTCAGATATGGGTCTACAATCATACGTTCTCCCATCTTCACCCACATCATTTTCCCCATACTCCCAGATACTTCATTGGAGACTAGACCACAATCTCAAATGTAAACACCCAAAGGACAAACATGTGCAAAAATCTTTGTGGCAGCCCTTTTTTGTAGTGTAATAGCAACTAGAAACTGAATGGATGCCCATCAATTAGAGAATGGCTGAAAAAAATATGGTATATGAATGTCATGGAATATTATTGTTCTGTAAGAAACAACCAGCAGGATGATTTCAGAGAGGCCTGGAGAGACTTGCATGAACTGATGCTAAGTGAAATGAGTAGAACCAGGAGATCATTGTACACAGCAACATCAAGATTATACAATGATCAATTCTGACAGACAAGGCTCTTTTCAACAGCGTGGTGATTCAGACCAGTTCCAATAGTCTTGTGATGGAGAGGGCCATCTACACCCAGAGAAAGGACTGTGGAAACTGAGTGTATCACAACATAGTGTTTTCATCTTTATTGTTATTGTTTGCTTGCTTCTTTTTTTTCTCTCATTTTTTTCCTTTTTGATCTGAATTTTCTTGTGCAGCATGATAAATGTGAAAATATATACAGAAGAATTGCACATGTTTAACATATATTGGATTAATTGCTGTGTAGAGGAGGGGCTGGGGAGAAGGAAGGGAGAAAAATTTGGAACACAAGGTTTTGCAAGAGTGAATGTTGAAAACTATCTGCATGTATTTTGAAAATAAAAAAACTATTATTTTAAAAAAATAAAAAATAAATTACCTGGTCATTCACAGGATGGCCTTAAATTTTCTTCTGGAAAAAAAAAATGGAAACTTACCATATAAGACTAAAATGGTTCTGCCAATCTGTCACACCTGGAAAGGACCCTGCTTTTCATCCAGGGAATGCATCTCTATCCCCTTTTTCATAATTCAATTATAATAACGGGGAAAGTCTCCAACATTGCTCCTATTCACCCCATTTTCCTCTTCAGTTTTCTGCTTTCAATTCATTCCTCCCATATGTAGGTCAACACTGTTTAGGCTTGCAAAGTCTTGCTACCCCGTCTTCTACCCCCAACTCCTTCAAGAGCTACTTTTTAAAGTAAGAGAGTAAAAGAGTCCTGGGTTTATTTTATTTTTTTTAATTTTGATGTTTCTCTTCTTTCCTCCTATTTGCATTTTCAGCACCTGATAAGCAATAAAAGGTTAAACACAGTCAGTCAGCTGATGGAGAGTTAAATTTGGACTGCCTCTCAGTAGTAAGAGCAGAAGACATCCAAGAAAAAAGAAAAGGAGGTCAAAAAGCATTCACACCAGAACAGCACTCTCAGAATCCTCTGTCCTCTAATTAGGCAGTTTCCTTTTCTGTGCTGTCTTTCTTCATTAAATTGGAACCTCCTTGAGAGCAGGGCCTGTCTTTTTTTTTCATATTTGTATCCCTAGCACTTAGAACAGTGCAGGCCACACAGAAAGGAGCTTAATAGATGTTTTTAATCTCACCGACTAATAAATGAATGTTGACTGACTAGAATAAGAGTTAGGTGATAATGTTTCAAAGGGAAGTTGGCAACTGATCCAATATTGATAGTTTCCATCTATTGCCACTTTAATTTCTACACTGAGCAAAAGGTTATATATACCTCTCTCCCAACTCCAAGTTTCGGTGTCTCTAATAATCACAGAATTTTAAAACTAGAACAGATTCTTTTAAATCACTTAGTCCACTGTCAAAGGAGGGTCTGGGCATTCCCAAGATCACTATTTCAGTGAATAGACTAAGGTAAAAACTTTTCATAATAAAACTAAAATGTTATTTGCCTATTATAATATTCCCTTTTCTGAATATATCTGGATGAGGTCAGATTTCTTTCCAGTACTTAAACTAAAACATTATATCACAATACATCAAGTAAATGAGAATTCAGCTAATTGCTACTAAGCCAAATATTAGATTTGCAAAAATAGGTAAAAGCAATCTTTTTGCTAAAAAAAAGTTTCATTTTGGAAAACAATTTTTTTATTTTAAAAAAGTTGTTACATGTAATGAACTTATTTTAAATGAGTTAATAAATATTTTTAAATATCAATTTTAAAACGCTATCCACCTCCAAAGAGAATTGAGGAATTGAATGCAGACTAAATCATAGTTTTTCATTTTCATACAAACCCTTAAAACAAATAAAAAAACTAAAAATCAGTTTTAGCTTGTTTTTTTTTTTTCCTCCATCATGGAGTTTTATTTCCTTTTTTTTCTTTAAGAGTATTTTGTTTTTCCAAATACAAAGATAATTTTCAACATTCATCTCTGCAAAACTATGTGTTCCACATTTCTCTCCTTCTTACCCTGACATCCTCCCCAAGACAGCAAGCAATTCAATATGGATTAAACATACCCATTCCTTCTAAATATATTTTCATACTCATCATGTTGTGAAAAAAAAAAACTATCAAAAGAAAAAAAAACAAGAAAAAAAGCAAGCAAACAAACAACAATATAACAACAGATGAAAATACTATGCTTTGATACACGTTCAGTCTCCATAGTTCTCTCTCTCTCTGCATGTGGATGGCATTTTTTATCACAAATCTATTAAAATTGTCCTGAATCACCTCATTGTTGAAAAGAGCTAAGTATATCACAGTTGATCATCAGATAATCTTGTTACTATATACAGTATTTTGTTAGTTCTGCTCACAACTTAGCATCAGTTCATGTAAGTCTTTCCAGGCTTTTCTGAAATCAGCCTGTTAATCATTTCTTATAGAAAATAATATTTCATTTCATTCATATAACTTATTTAGCTATTCCCCAGCTGAGAGTCATTTACTCACTTTCCAATTCTTTGCCACTACAAAAGGACTGCTACAAATACTTTTGCACATGTGGGTTCTTTTCCTTTTTTTAATGATGTCTTTGGGATACAGACTCAGTAAATACACTGCTAGATCTCTGTACATAGTTTCAAATTGCTCTATAGAATGGTTAAATCAATTCACAATTCCACCACCAAGGCATTAGTGTCCCAGTTTTCCTACATTCCCTCCAATATTTATCATTATCTTTTCATATCATTTTAGCCAATCTGAGAAGTGTAAAGTGGCACCTCAAGAGTTGTCTTAATTTGCATTTCTCTAATCAAGTGTTTTAGAGCATTTTCTCATATAACTATAAATGGCTTTAATTTCTTCATATGAAAATTATTCATATACTTTGACCATTTATCAATTGGGGAATGGCTTATATTCTTCTAAATTTGAATCTATTCTCCATATATTTTAGCAATAAGGCCTTTATCAGAAACACTGGATAAAAAAACTTTTCCCAGCTTTCTTCTTCCCTTCTAATCTTGATTGCATTGGTTTTGTTTCTGCAAAACCTTTTTAATTTAATGCAATCAAAATTATCCACTTTGCATTTCATAATGTTCTCTAGTTCTTCTTTGGCCATTAATTCCTCCCTTCTTCACAGTTCCCAGAAGTAAGATATCCTTTGTCCTCCTAATCAGCTTATAGTATCACCCTTCATATTTAAATCATGAACCCATTTTGACCTTAACTTGGTATACAGGATGTTAGAAGTTGGTCAATGCCTAGTTTCTGCCATACAATTTTTGTCAAATAATGAGTTCTTGTCACAGAAGCTGAATGAAGTCTTCGAGTTTATTAAACGCTAGATTACTATAGTCATTGATTATTGTGTCTTGTGAACCTAACCTACTCCACTGTTCCACTAGTCTTTCTGAGCCAGTATCAAATGGTTTTGATAACTGCTGCTTTGTAATATAGTTTTAGGTCGAGTACACCTAGGCCACCTTCATTTGCATTTTCTTTTTTATTATTTCCTTGAAATTCTCGACCTTTTTTTTTAAATTTCAGTTCCTAATACAGCAAATATCAATACATGATCCACATAAATAACAACTCTTTTGTTTCCTCAAGTTTTTAAACTGTTAAGAAGTCCTGACACCAAAAAGTTTGAGAAATACTTATCTAGTAAAACCCATATGTTTCACAAATAAGGAAACTGAGAACTAGAGATGTTAGATGACCTGCTGAAGGCTCAATAGTAGTCATAGCAAAACAAAAAACTAAAACTGAGATTTCTGTCTCCAATAAAAGTCCTTCCTACCAGTTTGGGTACTCTTTTTCAGTCTCTTTTTGGAAGAATGTCCCCAAAGCACTTCCCTAGGCTCTTCAGACTCTCTGGACTCACAGGTTCAATTATCTCTATGTAGATGACTCCCAAATCTATATATCTAACCATAGGCTCCTAATTTCAATTGTACATCATCAACTGTCTTTTGGATTCCTGAATCAGTTGTCCTATAGGCATTCCAAATTCAACAAATCCACAACAGAATGTGTTCTCTTTCCTCAAAAAGCCTCCCTTCTTCTGACTTTCCTATCCCTGACAGCTCTAGCATCCTCTCAATCAATCAGCCTCATGATTTCTTTGCCACCTTCCATTTCTGTCACCCATATATCTAATCCACTGCCAAATCTTGTTTTTTCTACCATCACAACACCTCTCACCAACCACACAATCGCTACCCTAATATAAACCGCCACCAATTTTTGCCTGTACTATCAAAATAATCTTATTATTGTTCCTGGGTCAACTATCCCCAGTCCAATCCAATCTCCAATCAGCCACCAAAGTGATTTTCCCAAAGTTTAGCCTGACCATATTAGGCCTCTACTCAATAAACTCCAGTGACTCCTCTGACCTCCAGGATCAAACACTTCACTGAAAGCCCTTCTCAATCATCTTTCAAGTAGTCTTCTCAGACTTCACTCCCTTCCCCACATTCCGTAATCCACTGGCCTCCTTGTCCCTCCTTGACTTTGGCACTAGATGTCCCCTGTGCCTGGAATGCTTCCCCTCTTCCCTTCTGTCTTCTGGACAGTCACAACTCAACACCAACTTCTCCAAGAAGCCTTCCCTAACCCTTTTTAGGGTTTTGTGCTTTCTCTCTTTTCATTACTTCTTATTTATCCCACATATAGCTTGCTTTGTATGTATCTATTTATACACACACACACACACACACACACACACACACACACACAGAGGAGACTCTTAAGTTCCCTGAGGAAAGGGACTGTCTTTTGCCTCTTTGTGATTGATCTGATAGGTTCCCTGGATTCCCTCAAGGCATAATTCAAATCCTACTTTCTGCAGGGAGCCTTTCCAGGTCACTAAATACTCTCCTTCCCTTCTTTTATAGGAGGTATATGTGCTGTATGTATATAGTTAACTGCAATGTTGTCTCCTCCATTAGACTGTGAGCTCTGAAGACAGAGATCATATTTTATCTTTCTGTGTATGCTCAGCACTTGGCACAATGCATGGCATAGAACAAGCTTTGAACACATGCTTTCTGGTTGGTTTTTATAGATGAAAAATGGTAGAAGACCTCTAAACCTGAAGTCTGAAAAACAGTTCAAATTCTAACTCTGCCACTGAATGTGAGGCAGAGCAAATGGTCTCCTAGGCTTTGGTTTATCCAACTGAAAAGAGATGGACTAGATGACCTCTAAAATCCCTTCAAGTGGGGCAGAGCCAAAATGGCAATGGAAGACACGACTCTGTGACCTTCTCTGACCTTCTCTCAAACCAACATCAGATTAAACCTCTGAACTGCTTCTGGAGTGAAAGCTCCCCCAATACTTGGAGTACAATACATTTCCAGCAAAAATTGCCTTGGAAGAACTCCAGAGCAAGTCTGTTTCAGAGGGCCAGGGGATGGGGCTGTTTGTCATTCTCAGGCGCCAGCGCACAGCCAGGGCAGAAGACTGGGGTTGTGACGGAGCATGGTGGATTCTAGGCACCCAGAAGTCCCTGGGAGATGCTTAGGCCACTTTGCTCTGCTTGCGGGCACGTGCTTTGGCAGATCTGCCTTTGGTAAAGGGTGGATTGAGAGCAAGTGAGAGCGAGGACCCAGTCTGACCAACCCTTCATTGGAAGTCAACTGCCCCAGGGCAAAGCAATTGCCGCTCCTCTGCTTTAAACAGACCTCAAGCTCTAAAAAATTAGTAAGAAACAGAAAAGAACTCTCAGCTTTTATGAAGAGCAAGAATAGACCCCAGATCTTGACGCTCATAAAGGTAAAGCAACTCCAGAGGAAGCTACAAAGGGAGACATGAGCTGGTCCCCATTTCACAAGGCTTTCCTGGAAGATTGCTTAAAGAATCTCAAAAGAAAGCTAGAAGAAAAATGGGGAAATGAATTGAGATCATTGCAAGAAGGATATAATGCCCTACAAAAAAGATATGATAAAGACACCAATTCACTGAAAAACAAAATTGGTGAAAGGGAAAAAGACAACAACTCACTGAAAAACAAAATTGGTGAAATGGAAAAAGACTGCAATGAACAAAAAAATTCAATTGGCCAGTTACAAAAGGAGCTAAAAAAGGTAACTGAAGAAAAGAATACATTAAAAATTAAAATTGAACAAATGGAAGTGAATGACTCAATAAGACTTCAAGAATCAGTCAAAGACAACAAAATGAAAAAATAGAAGAAAATATGAAATATCTTCTAGGAAAAACAACTGACTTGGAAAATAGATCTAGGAGAGATAATCTAAGGATTATTGGACTTCCTGAAAGCCATGATGAAAAAAAAAGAACCTACATACTATCTTGGAAATCATGAAAGAAAACTGACCTGAGGTTTTAGAATCAGAAGGCAAAATCACTATCGAAAGAATTCACCGATCACCTCCTGAAAGACCCCAAAATTAAATTCCCAAGGAATATCATGGCTAAATTTCAGGACTATCACACCAAAGGAAAGATATTGCTAGCAGCTAGAAAGAAAGAATTCAAATACCGAGGAACTGTAATTAGATCTGTCAGCCTCCACACTGAAAGATCAAAGGGCCTGGAACAAAATATTCCAAAAGGCAAAGGAATTTGGATTACAGCCAGGAATAACCTATCCAGCTAGAATGAGCATCATCCTCCAGGAAAGAAGATGGCCATTCAATGATACAGGAGAATTTCACCTATTTCTAATGAAAAGACCAGATATGAACAAAAAATTTGACCTCCAAACACAGAACTCGAGAAGCACAAAAAGGTAAAAAGGAAAGAACTCTTGAGAACCATATTTCTACTATGGGTATACTTAAAGAATGGGGGTATAATTTGATTGTACTTTGATAATATAAAAAAGAAACTAGAGGTGGAAGGGCTATCATACTGGGAAAAAGAGGGAAAAAGTGGTAAAATAAGGTTTAAAAAAAAGGATGTAAAAATAAGGTAAAATCTCATGAAGAAGCAAAGAAAACCTAATATAATTGAGGGAAAGAAAGGTGGGGGATGAGCATTACATGAATCTTACTCTTATAAGATTGGGCTCTAAAAGAGTATATCAGACACATTTGATTTCACAAAGAAACTTGTCCCTCTTTATAGGGAAGTGGGAGGGAAAGGAAGAAAAGAAAGGGATAGAGTAATAGAAGGGAAAATAGAAGAATTAGGGGAAAGGTATAAAAAGGGGGTGGGGCTCTAAAGGGGGGGACTGTTTAAAGGAGGTGGTCATCAAAAGCAAAATACTGGGGGGGGGGAGAAAGAGGAAAGAAAAGAGAAAAACATAAGTTGGATAAATAAGATGGCAGGAAACACATAATTAGTTATTTTAACTGTGAATGTGAATGGGATGAACTCTTCCATAAAACGGAAGCAGATAGCAGACTGGATTAAAAGCCAGAATCCCACAATATATTGTTTACAAGAAACACATCTAAAACATAGAGATACATACAGAGTGAAGGTAAAGGGCTGGAGCTGAATCTTTTATGCTTCAGGTGAACAAAAAAAAAGCAGGGGTAGCAATCCTGATATCAGACCAAGTAAAAGCAAAAATAGATCTAATTAAAAGAGATAAGGAAGGAAACTATATTTTACTAAAGGGTACCATAGCAATGAAGTGGTATCAATACTAAACATATATGCACCAAGTGGTATAGCATCCAAATTCCTAGGGGAGAAATTAAGAGAGATGCAAGAAGAAATAGACAGCAAAAGTATACTAGTGGAGGATCTCAACCTTGCTCTCTCAGAATTAGATAAATCAAACCACAAAACAAATAAGAAAGAAGTTAGGGAGGTAAACAAAATGTTAGAAAAGTTAGGTATGATAGATCTTTGGAGAAAAATGAATAGAGACAGAAGGAAGTTTACTTTTTTCTCTGTGGTTCATGGAACTTATACAAAAATTGACCATGTGTTGGGGCATAAAAACCTCAAAATCAAATACAGAAAGGCAGAAATAGTATCTTTTTCAGATCATGATGCAATAAAAATCACATGCAATATAAGACCAGGAGAAAATAGACCAAAAGTTAATTGGAAATTAAATAATTTAATCCTAAAGAATTAATGGGTGAAAGAGCAAATCATAGACACAATCAATAATTTCATCCAGGAGAATGACAAAAATAAGACAACATAGCAAAATTTGTGGGATATGGCCAATGCGGTTATAAGGGGTAATTTTATATCTCTAGATGCTTACTTGCATAAAATAGAGAAAGAGAAGATCAATGAATTGGGCTTACTATTAAAAAAAAAAAACTAGAAAAAGAACAAATTAAAATCCCTTCAAGTTCTAATTCTATACTCATGAGACCATGTGAAAAAAATATTTTAATCATCAAAATTTAATTTAAAAAACCTTTAATCTTCACTAAAGTTTAAAAATGCTTCAATCACTTTATACAGAAACCTTCAAAAAAATTATTTTAATTGTTCCCATTTTAACAATGAATATGACATTAGTGTTTCCTCACCACAGGTTTAAAAACTGAGAGTAAACACTCAGGAAGTAAAATAAGCATAAGAGTTGAGGGGGAGGAGTAAAAGTATTGGTCCCCTCCCCAAAAGAGAATGAGTTATCAATACCAATGTGTGCTTATGGGGGGGCCTAGTAAGAGAGGGGAAATGAAGGAATTAGTTTTACTTTACAATCAACACATAAAATTAATAAAATAGAACCTCAATTCTACTCCCAATTCTGCCACTTAATATTTGTGTCACCTTAAGTGAATCATATGATCTTACTAGACATTAGTTTTCTCATGCAAAATGAGGTTAGACTCCATGACCTTCCTTAAGGCTCTAGAAATGTATGATCTCTGAAAACATGATCCTGAGAATTAACTGGTTAATACATAAGCTATTTTCTACAACACAAAACCTAATTTTACCAAACTATTGTAAATTGCTATCATCTCTCCGTATGCAGGGCAACAGAAGCTTTTCTATATTTGTAATAAAGAAATAAGGAAAATCTGACCTTATTTCACTTCCTTTAATAGGTTTGATGTGCCCAAAAAAACTTGAGAGTCAGGAAACCTGGGCTCTCATTCCAGCTTTATTGCTGTGTAGCAATTCTTAACATGTCACTTTGGGACTTTTATTTACACATTGGTAAAATGAGAGAATACCTAAATCCTTTACAATTCCGTAACTCAATGAATCTGTTCACTGGCATTCAACCTTTCACTCAATCATCAACTGTTACTGACATATTTTGGCCTATGGAGTGGCAACCCCTCCATACCTTCCCATGCTATGCTTTCTTTTGTCTGAATCTTCCCCAGAATGGCTCATATAAGATCCATTCAAAATTGAGTAGTTTAAATTTCTCCCTAAATATTCCTTTAATTTAGAGGTTAGAGACTTTAGAGATCATTTTGTCCAACTTTCCCATTTCAAGAGTTACTTTTAGTGTTAAAAGCTATACATTGCCCAAGGTCTTCAATTTTACTTAATTCAACATTTTAAGCACCTACCAATGATAAGGCAGAGTGCTAGAGGTAAAGGATACAAAGCTATCTAAAACTGTCTTTGCCCTAAGGAGGTTAAATTCCATTGGAGAAATATGGAAACAAATAAAAGCTGTCAAAGCTAGAACAAGGTAAGTTAATGACTCCAGGCAGAAAAAAGACAATGGATGGAGACAAGAGGAATCATGTTCAAAATAAACATTTATAGTAACTTTATACCACTGATTTTACTATGTAATCTCTCAACTTTACTTCTTTACTTCTCTTACTCTTTACTTCTCCCTCTGTACATGGCCTAAAATATGTCAAAGTATATTATCTAACTTTAGAAATCTAGCTTGCTCTGTTTTCTCTAGCAATAATACACTAAAGTATCCAAATGTTTAACAAATTCTACTATTAACACCAACACCTTTTTCATAGAAAGAATCTGGAAAATAAAAGTTACCTGAAAATATTTCATCCTGTTCTTTTAAAATCTTGAATGTTACTAGCTTTGTAATAAGGAACTGACTTTATTTTACACAAGTGACATCTTGTGGTATTACATAGTATTACTTTCCCTTTCAAAGACAGATCTGCCTGATTTCCCCTCCTACAAATGCAGTAATTTAAAGTTGAAAAAGAAAAAAAAACTATTAATGTGAAGTGAAAAGTTAAGTGAAAAACAGCCCGGAAAGCAACTCTTCTGAGACACAAAATGAAATTATGGTACAATGAGTAAAAAGCAAAACCAGAAAAAGTATTATTTTGAGAAATTAAAAGGAAAAAATGAATGTTGTGGGTTTTTTTTTAACATAGTATACAAATTATCTTTTATTTTAAAATAAAATCTATAATCTATGACCAACTGAAATATTTATACTTGTTAGTATTAGGAAAAGCTAAAGAAAATGTTTTAGAATTTCACAAATTATTTCACATTTTTCTAGCATGTCAGAAATATGTTTTCTATGGAAACATCAAATAATGGCATTCTATAGTACTAGACTAAATCCATATTTTCAGAGTATGCTGGGAAGTTTTAACTTCCACATACAACACTATTTTGATAGGAAAAAATATGTAGAGTCTCAAACAGGGAGGGGAGAGAGGAAGACTACTTCTAAATTAGACTGCCTAAAGTATAAAACTTACAGACTACCAAGTGGGGCCCATACCGGATTAAAATGCAATTCTGAACTGCTTACAAAATAAAAAAATACAACATAGATATCATTAATCTTCAGTTTTCTAAGTAATAATGAAGTCCCCAGAGATCTGTTATTTGATACTACTGGTCTAAATCATAACACAATATACTAAATATTAGACAGAGTACATTTCAAAAGAAGGATAAGACAAGGCATATATGCAACATTTATCCCTATTCAAAGACAACAGAGTAGCCAGGGCTGTCTTTTGGCTAGTTTAATTCAATTCCATAGACATTTATTAAACTCTACCATATGCGGATTAATATGCTAAGAACTGAAGCGAACACAAAATTTCTAATCATGGCCTTCAAAGAGTAAGTTTACTCTCTAGCACTCAAGGACACCTTTCAAGTGGTTTCAGAACCTGTATAAACATTTATTTATATAGCACTTATATAGCACCATGCTAAGCACATTTTACTAATATTTTCTCATTTGATCCTCACAACAACTTTGAGAGGTATTATTTTTATCCTTATATTCCAGCTGAGGAAACTGAGGCAGACAGAGGTTCAGTGATTTGCCCAGAGCTACACAACTCTTAAGTGTGTGAAGCTAAATTTGAACTCAGGGCTTCCTGACTACAGACCCAGAGTTTCTACTCTTGCCTCTATGAAGAAAGAAAATTTCAGCTGACTTCTGCCAATAACTAGAAAGCCAGAGCTCAACAAGATTACTCTTATGTGTTGCTAAGTGTGAGAATAGTAAAGTAATCCCAGGAAATCACAGAAGCGATCAAATACTAGTATCTGAATTACTTAGCTTGGGCTTTAACTGGGAAAAACAAGACAGGTGCACTTTACTCAGTTCTAAAAAAGCAAAAAACAAAAACACTATTATTGCTTTTACCCTTTCCTCAGACATGAAGAAAAAAAAGGATGTTGCTTCTGTCTAATTAGAAGCAGGTCTCAGTGAGAGACCTTTTGGCTCCTCCCCAAATTTTGTTGTTATTTTTCATAAGAAAACATTATTAGTAAATTCTCATCTGCTTCACACTTGCAAAATATTTTTTGAAAACAGTCAATACCCTGAAATCATAACCCAAAAGAAAAAAGCCTGCTTCTAGATGTGACAAATGCCTTTTTTAAAACTCTCCAAATCATAATTCTAGTAATATTCAATCATATTAGATAATTAATGGAAAAGGCTTTGTAACCTACAGTGCTATATAAATAACAGCTATTAGAATTATTACCAACACTTTTACAATACTGTAATAGTGGAACATATTTCACACTTCAATGTAATATCTTATCACAATGAATCAATACCCAGCACGGTATACACCTATAAGAAGAGGAATAAATATAAAAATGACATTGCTAAGTTACACTGATAGAAATATATTTTAAATGTTTTTTCCAGTAATGATGACAGATTCATACTAATCCAACCAAACTCTTAAATTCGACCTTCACAAGAAAAGTTGCACATTCTCATAAACTAAGAGAAAATTAAGAACATTTCATGATTTTTAAAACTTATGCTAATCTAGATTCAGAAGAGATTAGCACTATACTCTAGTCAAATGAGTTAACAAATCACAGAGGACAACTAATGAATGTTATCAATATGGATGGTGCTATTGATCAGTGATGTCAAACTCAAGGAGAAATTGAAGTCACTAAAAATTAAAATAGGATCCCTTTGTGCTACATGTTGACTTAAAAAACACATATTAGTATTACTATGTTTTGTTAAATATTTCCCAATTATATCTTAATCAGGTTCAAGCCCCATACAGGAAGACCTCTGCTCCAAATCTTTTACCCTATTCACCCACTTAACCTTCAGCAACTTAGCACCAAGCTACTTTTGTACATTCTATGGAATCAAATTGTGTTTTAGATGAACCATGTGTTCTTATAACAAAACTATAACTTCTCCAAAAAAAAAAACTGTGTGCATAAATCCAACCTGATTTAACACTGTTAATAGAAAAAAATTAAAAATACATTTTCTAACTATAGTGGTTTATTAGTAAAGTCTCTAAAATTCAAACTAAGACAACTCTGAGGTACCACTTTACACCTCTCAGACTGGCTAAGACAACAGGAAAATATAATGATCTATGTCAGAGGGGATGTGGAAAAATTGGAACCCTAATACCTTGGTGGTGGAACTGTGAATTGATCCAACCATTTTGGAGGGCAATTTGGAACTATGTCCAAAGAGCTATTAAACAGTGCATAACCTCTGATCTAGCAGTATATCTATTGAGTCTATATCTCAAAGAGATATTAAAGGAGGGAAAGGGACCCACACGTGCAAAAATGTTTGTAGCAGCCCTTTTGTAGCTGCAAAGAACTGGAAAGTGAGTGCTGACATTCAGTTGGGGAATAGCTGAATAAGTTATGATATATGAATGTTTATGAAATATTGTTTTCTGTAAGAAATGATGAGCACACTGATTTGAGAAAAACCTGGAAAGACACATGAACTGATGCTAAGTTAATGAACAAAACTAAGAGAACATTTGTACACAACAAAAAGGTTGTGTGATGATCAACTGTGATGGACTTGACTTTTTTCAACAATGAGATGATTCAGGCTAATTCCAATAGACTTGTGATTAAAATGCCATTCACACCCAGAGAGAGAACTATGGAGACTGAATATGGATCAAAACATCGTATTTTCACTTTTTTTGGGGGGGGATGTTTTTTGTTTGGTTTTTGTTTCTCATGCTTTTTTCTTTAATCTTTTGATCTGATTTTTGGGGGGGCATAGCATTATAAAAATGGAAATGCATGTAAAAGAATTGTACACATTTAACCCATTGGATTGCTTGGGGGAAGGTTTAGGGAGAGAGAGGGAGAAAAATGTAGGTCACAAGGTTTTGCAAAAGTGAATGTTAGGGGCAGCTAAGTGGTACAGTGGTTAGAGCACCAGCCCTGAAGTCAGGAGGACCCGAGTTCAAATATGATCTCAGACACTTCCTAGCTGTGTGACCCTGGGCAAGTCGCTTAACCCCAATTGCCTCAAAAAGCAAAAAAAAAAAAAAAAAAAGTGTGAATGTAAAAAAATATCTATATATGTATTTGCAAAAATAAGTGCTATAAAATAAAAAGAGAAAAAAAAAAAAAAAGGAAATGGGGTCTCTAACAGGTAATTTAAACTCTAGGTATTCCAGGCAATTGTCTTCTGTGTGGTGGTAATTTTCACACCAAAAATTAAAAACCAAGAGAAAGAAAGAAAAAAATCCTTGTAACAGTTAAGCAAATAAATTAATAAATAAAATCACAGTCAAAAAGCTAGTTCTTTTGCTATACCTTGAGTCCATCACCTCTCTTTGTGGACTACTTAACTAGTCAGAGATCTTTAGTCTTTCAAAGTTGCTTTCCTTTGTAATACTGTATAAACTGTTGAACACAGTGATGACTGAGAGAGCTGGGAGTGGTTAGAGGTTTGTTAGATCAAAAACAAATTTTGGAGTTAAGAACAAGAAGAGATAGAATGACCAGAAGTTGTGATCTGAGAAATTTTACTGTTTATAATGTGTAAACTGTATAATGTTGTATAGATCATTCTTCTGTTTCAGCTTACTTCACTCTACATAAGGTCAAGACTCTTTATAAATTATCTTTTTCGTTATTTCTTAGGACACAGCAATATTCCACTATATTCATATCTGAGTTTGCTCATATTTTTCAATTGTCTAAGAAATAATCTAAGGCTTTCATGCTTGGGTATGTGTGCACACGTACACACACACACACACACACACACACACACACACACACAC
>JAJPUD010003506.1:0-16600 GCA_023553655.1 Myrmecobius fasciatus
TCCTTGATTGATGTTTGCTTACATTGTGTTTCCTTTATCTGATATATCGTTTGTGTAGATAAGATTTTTCTTGCACACCAGTGATAAGTTTGGAAATATGTATACATATATTCGATTTGCCAATATTTTAACATAATTAACATGTAGTGGATATCCTGCCATCTAGGGGAGGGGTGGGGAGTTGGGGGGAAAAATTTGTAACGGAAAGCTATGTAAGGGTTATTGTTGAAGAATTACCCACACATATGTTATGCAAATAAAATAAAAATTAAAAAAAAAAGAAAATAATAGTTCCTTCCATCAATTCAGTCTAATGGATGAAACAACATTCAAACAACGAGGTACAGATAAAATAATTTTTTAAAAAAACAACAGAAAATATCGATCTTCTACTCAGATGAATCATCTCAAAGTAGGATGATTTATGTCCACTACACATCACTATGGGAGCATGGTGATGCCAGATATCAAATAAATATAAATATCTCTCAAAAAGGTAAGTGGTACAGTATATAGAAAATTGGTTGTGGAATTATAAAGACCTAACCTTGAATCTTGCCTCTGACACTTACTAGCTGAGACAATCACTTAGAGTGGAGGAGTCCATCTTCCATTCAGCTGTTAAAGAAAATTTCCTAAAGTAAAGATCTAAATATGTCACACACACACACACACACACACACACACACACACACAAACACACACACCCCACTCAATAAATTTCTGTGGTATTACCTCCAAGACCATATAAAATTCTATGTTTGGTTTTGAAAGCTCTTCATAATTTACTTTCTACCTTTCCAGTATTCTTATGTCTTATACTACCTCTAAAATACTCATTGATGTCTTGACATTAGTTTTTTTTTGATATTTCTTTAACAAAATACTATCTCTTGAGTCTAGACATTTTTTCCTGGCTGTCTCTCATGTATAAAATACCCTCCCTCTTCATCTCAACCTCCTGGCTTCCTGAATTCCTTCAAGTCTCAGCTAAAATCTCACCTACTACAAGAAACCCTTCCCAATCCCTCTTATTCCAGTGTCTTCTCTGTGTTGATAATTCCTTATTTATGTGATTTGTTTTTGTTGAGTTAGAGTTGCTTTGAGTATATCCTGCTTGAAATGCCCAATTGGCAACTGGTGATGCAGGACTGGACATAAATAGATCTATGAATTATCTGCACAGAAATTATAACTGAGTCTAAGGAAGCTGATGAAACAAAGAAGGTAGGAGAAGAGCAAAGAAGTCCCAGAAGTTTTTTTCTTAGGGGACACCAAGAGATTTTTAAAAATAATATCTTATTTTTCAGTTTCCAAATTATACAAATATTAATATTTGCTCTTTAACTTTGTGTTCCAAATTTTCTCTTTCCCTCCCTCTCTTCCCCTTAGCAATTTGATACAGGTTGTACATGCAAAGTGTATTTCTTTATATATTAGTCATGTTGTTAAAAAAATTGACCAAACAAACCCTGCAAAAAATAAAGTAAAAATAGTATGTTTTCATCTGCATTCATCTCCATCAGTTCTTTCTCTGGAGGATAGCATTTTTCATCAGGAGTTCTTTGGAATTGTCTTGAGTCATTGTATTGCTGAGAATAGCTAAGTCATTCACAGCAGATCACCATACAATATTGTTGCTACTATGTGTAGTGTTCTCCTGATTTTGCTCATTTCACTTTGTATCAGTTCATGTAAATCTGTCCAGGTTCTTCTTAAAACATCCTCCTCATCATTTCTTATAGTACAATAGTAATCTATTATAACCACATAGCACGACTTGTTCAGTCATTTCTCAAATTGCTATAAATGTTTTTGTACAAATAAGACCTTTTCCTTTTCTTTTGGGATACAGTCCTATCAGTGGTATTGCTGGACCAAATATGTATAATTTGATAACTCTTTGGGTGTAGTTCCACATTGCTCTCCAGAATGGTTAGATCAGTTCACAATTCTACAGGGCACCAACCGTTAAGAAGCAAGATATACATGAAGATCTAGCAAAAGAAATTCCAAAGAGCAGTTAAATATGTAAGAAAAAAATCAAGAGAGAGGAATATCATAAAAATACAGTGAAGAAAGAATGCAAAGGAGGAGATGGAGCTCAACAAAGTCAAATACTGCAGAAATATTAAAAAAGATGGAAGTAGAATAAAGTCCATCAGATTTGGGAATTAAGACCATTAATAATTGTGGAGAAAATAATTTTAGTTGAGTGATGAAATCAAAAGTTAGATTGCAAGGAGATGAAATATAAGAGGATAGAAGTAGCAAGGAGTACAGACACCTTTTTTCTAGGAGGAATGTAGGGTCAAGAGAGTGGGTTTTCTTTTAAGGATAGGGGAGATCTGCACACACACAGCCATATGTATATATATATATATACACACATGTATATACATATATATATGTATGTATGTATGTATGTATGTATATTAGGAGAAGGGAAAGACCCAGTAGATAGGAAAGATTGAAGATTAGAAGGGGGAAAGATCACTATGGATGCAATCTGCTGGAAGAGAAAGGAAGAAATGTAATTAAGACTCCAATATAGAAGATTTGGCTTCATTGAGGAGAAGGGCTACTTTGTCATCAGAGACTAGAATAAAGGAAGAAAGAATTTAGAAATGATGATAAGGCATTTTGAGATGAAGAATAGGGGAGAAGAGGACATTCATGGAAGATGGATGGTAGCAAGAAACTACTTTACATGTAGTAAAAGAGTTGGGAAATGGTTAATAACTGGATTTCAAAAAAAGTACATGAATCACATTTAACTTTTTTTTACATTATTAACACTTTTCTATAATCTTTTAAAGCATGAACAATCACAATATAATACATTAAAATTTGATTTGGAGCCTCTACTAATTTCCAAGGTATAAGTGTTCACAATAATACTCTCACAAATCTATTCAAGCTGGTACCAGCATTCTCCCAAATATCCACTGAGTAGACTAGGATATTTTCTCTTTATTAAGTCTGAAAATCATACTCAAGAATTAATTGGCTCAGTGGGTTAAAGTTTGGGAACCTTAACTAGCTTAAGTGTTCTTTGCACCAGGTAAAGATACAAATTACTCTCTGTCTGGCTCAACCATTTCACCAATATGGCTAATAGAAAAGCAGGGAAATTGTGTTCAATTGAATTAATGCTGGATCCTTGCTGAGTATCCTTTTTATGCTATGCACAAAGTAAACCTTCTTTTGTTAGATGAGTACTTCATTCCATTCCATTTTCAATGGAAAAATAGTCTGTTTTCACAATAAAGTATGAGACACAATCCTGTAGAAAGAGAGTGAAGGGAAGTGTGTGGTGAGAGTAAAAAAGGGATGGGATTTGGCAACACTAATGTGATATATGACAAGGCAAAGAGGCAGCTAGGTGGCACTGAGGATATAATACCATACTTGGAAGCAGGAAGATCTTAATTTGAATCCTCTCTGAATCTGAAATCTGAATATGAAAACCAGATGCTCCTGGTTTGATCTTGAGTAATTCATTTGGCTTTTTTTTTAGGGTCAGCTTTTCCAACTGTAAATTGAGCATAGTAATAATACCTCCCTCACAGAGTTATTGGGAATGTCAAATAAAATAACACCTGTAAAATCCTTTGCAAAACTTAGAGAACCATATAAATGCTAATTTTTATTATAATCATCATTGTTATTGTTATTAATAATATTTAATATGAAAGTATAGGACAGCATAAAATCAAACTAATAAATTCTAGGATGAAATTTACAAAGAGAGGCCAGTGAAGTTATGGCCAGACAAAAGAATTTCAAAATTCTTGATTTTGGACCCTATTCAATAAACTCCAGGGATTTCCTGTTGCCTCCAGGAGCAAATGCAAAAATGCTCTGTTTTGGCATTCAAAGCTCTTCACCCCATCTTATCTTTCTCGTCTTTTTACACCTTACCTCTTGACATCCCTTTATTCTAGTGTTATTGGCCTCTTGTTCTATGAACAAGACATTGTATCTCTTGGCACCAAATATTTTCTCTGGCTGTCTCCCATGCCTGGAATGTTCTCTCTCTACTCAATCTAGTGACCTCTCTTACTTCCTTTAAGCCAAAATTATAACACCATCTTTTACAAGAAGCCTTAGCCAACTTTTCTTAATTCTGATGCCTTCCCATCTGTTGTTTCCTATTTATCTTATATATATATATATATATATCTTGCTTTGTATATATTTGCTTGCGTGTTGTCTTCACTATTTGATTGGATTGTTTTTTTGAGGACAGGGCTATCTTTTGCTTCTTTTTGTTGTTTTATTTTTTTTTATTTAACAATACCTTTATAATTCAGTGACATTGGACTCCTTGCTGTTCCATGAACAAGACACTCCATCTTTCAGGTCTAGACACTCTTTCTGGCTGTCCCCCATTCCAGGAGCTCACACTAATCTTCTTTGATTACTGACTTCTTTGGTTTCCTTTAAGTCCTAACTATAATGCTACCTTCTAAAAGAACTCTTCTTAATTCCAGTACCTTCTTTCTGTTAATTATTTCCTTATTTAGCTTATTTATTTGTATGTCATTAGATTGCAAGCTCTTTAAGAGCAGGGACTGTCTTTTGCCTCCTTTTGTATGCCTGGCACATGGTAGTGATGAGACCGAAGTTTGTCAACTGGCACCAAATATTGAGATTGAAGTAGATATCAAATGATGAGAATTAGGAGAGATTTTGGCACCAAATGATAGGGTTTGGTAGCAATTCACATTTAAAGAACTTATAATGGCAGAGAGCATATCGTTATCAAGGAAAGGGGTTTTAACAATTAACAATGGAAAAGACAAGTAGTGGAACTCACAGTTAATGAGGGGAAAGGTAATAAGCCATAAGGTGGGAATATGCCATTAATTGGAAGAATAAATCCATAGAGGAGTTTAACACCCTAAAAGAGTCAGTCTCCCTAAAATCTAGCTATAACAAGAAGAAAGACATCAGTAGAGGGCAAGGAGAAAGACACCATGAGGTGGAATACTTTGGTGGGCTAATCCAAAAGGAATTGAGCAAAGCTTATTCATTCCATGAGCAGATGTATAGGGGAAATTTCAACTTGGGGGTTTGATATCATACCTTTGCTTTCTCATTGAATACAATAAGGTGGGGTTACCAAGACCTCCATAGGAAGTGGGACTTGAGGTTGAGCTGATCCCCATCAGTGTCCTTTCTTGCTTGCCTCAGGGAGTAATTTTATCAGTTATTTAGGATTTTTTTGCCAACCCTATCTAGTTACACAGAACCTCATCAGTAAGAGTTTAATAATTTCTTTTTGTTTTTGATTCATACCAACAATGATTGTTGGGACTGGGGAAAAATCACTTTTTCAGAAGCAGATTCACTATTCCTATATGAGCTTGGAAGATGAGGGAGAGCCTTGCCTTGAAGCAAGATGAGAACTAAGTAAGAATGGAATGCCTGCAACATGATTTTATGGAAACCTAGGCTTAGATGCTGAGAGGTATGCTTTTGGGAATCCCAGTCAATCCCACTTCTGGTTTGATGGATCACTCAGATTCTGAGGGTTTGAATAAACAACAATTTTTTTTATTAAAATCATTCTAATTCTTTTAAGCAAAAGCAGTTCCCAAGGCATTTAAAAAGTACTTCTTGGGAAGATAAAAGCAGATAAAAGCCTCAGGCAAAAAAAAAATTAAAAGCAATTAGCAAGTAAGCTCTCCAAGATCTTTAAAGTGTCAAAGTCTCTTCCAAACATCATTTTTTCAAATTTTCTTCTGACCCAAAGGGCTTACAACTGGAATCTTAATCTATTCACCTGGAGACAGTTAACTCAGATCTCTGAAGTAGGTCTGTATCATATTTTATCTTTTTTTTTTGGCTCTCAGGTGACTTGGGAATATGGGGGTTAGACTCTTGGCCACAACTGTTATTTAATTACTCCTTCTTCTTCCCTTAGACATTGACTGTGAGTACAATAGCACTTTGGTCCATATTGCATATTGAAGACATGGAAGAAAAGGAGGGGAAGAGTACTAATAGATTGTACTCAACTAGATGGCACAGAGGATAGAGCACCAGGCCTGGAGTCAGAAAGAACTGAGTTCAAATCCGGTCTCAGACACTTAAAAGCTATTGTGATCCTGAGTAAGTCTTTAGCCTCTGTCTGCTGCAATTTCCACATCTGTAAAATGATGGCATCTATCTCCCAGCGTCATTGTAAGTATCAAATGAAATAATATTTGTAAAGTACTTAGTACAATGCCTAGCACATACTAGGTGCTATATAAATATTAACTATTATTAATAATTTACTGTTACAGTAGTGGTTCTTTTGGATAGAGTAAATGAGAGAATTGAATCCAAAAACAAAGAGCAGGAGCCATCAAGGAAATGGTTGCCTGTTACACTTGAACAATAAATAGCTGAAATCTTAATACTATATAATCTTCATATTTCTGAATGTTTTTTTCTATGAACATTATAGAAAATTGATATGGATTAAAAAATCTTCCTAGACTATATCTGGAGAATTTTGTATGGAGTTCAGTTTGGAAGCAAGATACATGGTAAAGATGTTATAATTTATGAAATAATTCATACAAAAATTGTCTTCTTTAGGTTCATTCCTCCAATTCATGGTCATAGGTTAGAGTCCCCAAAGGGAGGCTAACTACTTTTCTTTTTTGGTGTTCTACAGGAAACGCTGAAGGGTTGGTTTTCTAATGCTGTAGCACAAAGCTCCATAGATGTGCTTCCCAAAAACAATCAACCAGGGGACTATTATTTTTTAGAAAAAGGGATTTACTGAGAAATTATAATAAGGATGGAATAAAACATCCTTCACTCTTTCAATCAAAACTAAACTAATTTGTTGAATATGTTAAGTTCCCTAAGGAAATTTTACATGAGCTCAAAAGTACAAATGAGACACACATATAGAGTATGTGAAATCTAAAGATATTTTGTAACTACTAGCACTGGAAATACTACCCTCCTTTTATTATCTCCTTCGGAAGTTCCTCTTAAGACTAACTTCCAACTACAGGTGGGCAACCTACTTGGGCCCTGAGTATCCATGTGTTTGATAAGTATATGAAGCTAGTCATAGCTGGTCCCAGTTTCTGAAAGAGTCTTCATTCTGGTAGCTATCTCTGATCACTCCTTTGTCGTAAATAATTTTCTCTCCTTTGTAGATGTTGCCATCTCCCAAAGATGCCCCAGTAGACTTCTTAGTTATCATTTAGCTCTAGTTGCCAGAACACTGTTAGGATCTCCTGAACTCACAAGATAGTCTGGACACCTCTCTGTCAGAATGCTTATTTGCCTAAAATAAAAGAAAACAGAGAGAGGTAAGGCTGACTCCCTGCTTATGTATTCAACCTGACTCGGAATCAACTACTCTAGTTCTGTCTTATTCTCAATCACAACGAAAAGAAATTATGAAGGAGCAAGTCCCCCTTTTGGGACATAGACTGATAATAGCTCAGCAACCTGAGTTATTAGTTCTTCTGGATCTGAAGTCTGATAGAAGATTTTTCTTCATCTTGGAGTACCAATTCCTGAGTCATCATGACTAGAAACCAGCTCCTTCCAAATTTTTACCTGGCCACTAAAACAGAAACCAGGCAGGAAATAGTTTTACATGTTTCAAAGATTGGCCTACCCCATTAAATGAATATCTTTAGCATTTTTTGTAGGAGCAAAGAACTGGAAATTAAGTAGATACTCATCATTTGGGGGATTGCTTGGTACATTGTAGTATATACATGAAATGGAATATTACTATGCTGTAAGAATATGATGAATACAGAGAAACATAGGAAGACCTAATGTTCTGATGCAAAGTAAATAGAATAAAAACAACCCAATAGGCTGAAAACTGCAACAATGTAAATGCAAAGAACAATTACAAAAAATTCTGCCCACCTATTTGTATAAAAACCAAACTCAGTCCCAGAAAACCATTTTAAAATGTTCTCTCTCTCTTTGTTACAAAAGTAAAGAAGTGTATGCCTGTGAAATGCTGCATATACCTTTAAACTTAGCATGTTGGTTTTGTTTTGCTGTTTTTCCCTTCCTTTAAAATATTTGTTATAAGAGATAGTAGTAGAAGTAGAGGAGGAAAGTATAATAGGGGAAAGTATATACTTAGAAAGGAATATGTTCTACCAGATAGATAACTTTAACTATATTAAGTTAAAAAGTTTTTGTACAAACAAAACCAATGCAGTCAAGATTAGGAGGGAAGCAATAAATTGGGAAATCATCTTTACATTTAAGGGTTCTGATAAAGGTCTCATCTCTAAAATATATAGAGAATTGTCTCGTATTTATAAGAATTCAAGCCATTCTCCAATTGATAAATGGTCAAAGGATATGAACAGACAATTTTCAGAGGATGAAATTAAAACTATTTGTAGTCATATGAAAAGTTGCTCCAAATCACTATTGATCAGAGAAATGCAAATTAAGACAACCCTGAGGTACTACTACACACCTGTCAGATTGGCTAAAATGACAGGAAAAGTTAATGATGAATGTTGGAGGGAATGTGGGAAGGCTGGGACACTGATACATTGTTGGTGGAGCTGTGAACGGATCCAGCCATTCTGGAGAGCAATTTGGAGCTATGCTCAAAAAGTTATCAAACTGTGCATACCCTTTGACCCAGCAGCATTTCTATTGGGCTTATATCCCAAAGAAATCATAAAGGAAGGAAAGGGCCCCACATGTGCAAGAATGTTTGTGGCAGCCCTTTTTGTAGTGGCTAGAAACTGGAAACTGAATAGATGCCCTTCAATTGGGGTATGGCTGAATAAATTATGGTATATGAATATTATGGAATATTATTGTTCTGTAAGAAACGACCAGCAGGACGATTTCAGAGAGGCCTGGAGAGACTTAACATGAACTGATGCTGAGTGAAATGAGCAGAACCAGGAGATCATTATATACGGCAACAACAATACTATATGACGATCAATTCTGATGGACATGGCTCTCTTCAACAATGAAATGTTTCAAACCACTTCCATTCGTTCACTGAAGAAAGCCATATACACTCAGAGAGAGGGATGTGAAATGTGGACTACAACATAACATTTTCATACTTTCGATTGATGTTTGCTTACATTGTGTTTCCTTTATCTGATATGTCTTTCTTGTAGATATGATTTTTCTTGCACAACAATGATAAGTGTGGAAATATGTATACATGTATTCGATTTGTCAAGTATTTTAACATAATTAACATGTAGTGGATATCCTGCCATCTAGGGGAGGGGTGGGGAGTAGGAAGGAAAAACTTGTAACAGAAAGTTTTGTAAGGGTTAATGTTGAAGAATTACCCATACGTATGTTTTGCAAATAAAATAAAATTTAAAAAAAGAAATGAATATGTTCTGAAGACAAAATATATCAATATATCAAAATAAAATAACTACATGCAAATTATTCTCTTAACTCTTTAAAAACTCAAACTAAGTCTAGAGTTGGGGGTAAAATAGGGAGGAGTTGTTATAGTCAGGACAGCTTTCTAACCTTTTAAATAGATGGGGCAAAGTACCCTACATTCTCTACCTAATTCTGGTGCTGAAAATGGAATCTTACATCTCATAAGGGACCATCCTTATCACCATTACATTTAAGATTACCATTATCATCATTGTTACTAAAGTATGACAAGTTTGATATCTACGTCAATGAGGAAAATATCTTTGTTGAAGAAGTTGCAGATTCTTTCAGTTAATATAACAAATTACAGAAATTTGTGAATCCATGAAGCCAGAGGCAAAATGATGAACTGCTTGAGATTTTCCTCTGGAAATCTCCCACCTGTATGTCAGCATTATTCTCTACTGTTTTTCAGAAGCCTGACCATCCATCTTGCCTTCGGTGCAGAGGGGTGGCTAATATGATTTAAGATCTAAAAGTCAAAAATCCAGAATCTTAATATGTCATTTACAAGAAAAACATTTAAAGCAGAGTGTTACATGCAGAGAAAAGGTAAAAGGCTGGAGCAGACTCTATTATGCTTCAGGGGAAGTTTAAAAAAAAAAAAAAAAAGCAGGGGTAGGGAGTCTAATCTCAGAACAACCAAAAGCAAAAATAGATGTAATTAAAAGAGATAAGGAAGGAAACTATATCTTGCTAAAGGATATCATAGATAGTGAAGTAATGTCAATACTAAACATATATGCACCAAGTGGTATATCATACAAATTCCTAGAGGAGAAGTTAAGAAAGCTGCAAGAAGAAATAGACAGTAAAACTATACTAGTGGGGGATCTCAACCTTGCTCTCTCAGAACTAGATAAATTGAACCACA
Organism: Myrmecobius fasciatus; assembly: GCA_023553655.1. Taxonomy (NCBI): domain Eukaryota; kingdom Metazoa; phylum Chordata; class Mammalia; order Dasyuromorphia; family Myrmecobiidae; genus Myrmecobius; species Myrmecobius fasciatus. The sequence continues at coordinate 10,304 of JAJPUD010003506.1, forward strand.
AAATAAATAAGAAAGAGGTTAAGGAGGCAAATAGAATTTTAGAAAAGTTAGGTATGGTAGATCTTTGGAAAAAATTGAATGGAGACAGGAAGGAGTATACTTTTTTCTCAGAGGTTCATGGAACCTATACAAAAATTGACCATGCATTAGGGCATAAAAATCTCAAAATCAAATGCAGAAAAGCAGAAATAGCAAATGCATTTTTTTTCAGATCATGATGTAATAAAAATCACATGCAATAAAAATCCAGGGGAAAAATAGGCCAGAAATTAATTGGAAATTAAATAATCTAATCCTAAAGAATGAATAGGTGAAACAACAAATCATAGATGCAATCAATAACTTCATCCAAAGAAAATAACAATAATGAGACAACATACCAAAATTTTTGGAATGTAGCCAAAGTGGTTATTAGGGGAAATTTTATATCTCTAGATGCTTACTTGCATAAAATAGAGAAAGGGAAAGTCAATGAATTGGGCTTACAACTAAAAAAGCTAAAAAAGAACAAATTAAAAACCCTCAATTAAATACCAAATTTAAAATTTTGAAAATAAAAGGGGTGATTAATAAAACTGAAAGTAAGAAAACTATTGAATTAATGAATAAACTGAGTTGGTTTTATGAAAAAAACAATATATATATATAAACCTTTATTTAATTGGATTAGAAAAAAGAAAGATGAAAATCAAATTGTTAGTCTCAAAAATGAAAAGGGAGAACTTTCCACCAATGAAGAGGAAATTAGAGGAATAATTAGTTATTTTGCCCAACTATATGTCAATAAATTTGATAGTCTAAGTTAAATGGAGGAATATCTATAAAAATATGGATTGCCCAGGTTAACAAAAGAGAAGATAAATTATTTAAATAGCACCATTTTAGAAAAAGAAATAGAACAAGCTATTAGTCAATTCCCTAAGAAAAAATCTCCAGAACCAGACGGATTTATATGTGAATTCTACCAAACATTTAAATAACAATTAATTCCAATATTACATAAACTATTTGAAAAAATAGGGAAAGAAGGAGTCCTACCAAATTCTTTATAATACACATATGATGTTAAAATCATAAACCAGTTAGGATGGAGAAAAAAGAGAAATAAAATTATAGATCAGTTTCCCTAATGAATATTGATGCAAAAATATTAAATAAAATATTAGCAAAGAGATTACAAAAAAAGTCATCCCCAGGATAATATATCATGACCAAGTAGGATTTATACCATAAATGCAGGGTGGTTTAATATTAGGAAAACTAATAGCATAATTGATTATATCAATAATCAAACTAACAAAAATCATATGATTCTCTCAATAGATGCAGAAAAAGCATTTGATAAAATTCAACACCCATTTCTATTAATAACACTAGAGAGCATAGGAATAAATGGACTTTTCCTTAAAAATGATCAGTAGCATCTACTTAAAACCATCAAAAAACATTATATGTAGTGGGGACAACTAGAATCATTCCCAATAAGATCAGGGGTGAAACAAAGTTGCCAGCTATTACCATTACCATTCAACACTGTATTAGAAATGTTAGCTTTGGCAATAAGAGAAGAAAAAGATATTAAAGGAATTATAGTAGATCACACGGAAACTAAATTATCACTACTTGCTGATGATATTATGGTATTCTTAGAGAACCCTAGACAATCAACTAAAAAACTACTAAACAATACACAACTTTAGCAAAGTTGCAAGATACAAAATAAATCCACATAAATCACCAACATTTTTATATATTACAATAAAGTTCAGCAGCAAGAGATACAAAGAGAAATTCCATTCAAAATAAATGTTGATAGTATAAAATATTTGGGAATCTATCTGCCAAGGGAAAGTCAGGAACTATGTGAACACAACTATAAAACACTTTCCACACAAATAAAGTCAGATCTAACCAGTTGGAAAAATATCAAGTGCTCATGGGTAGGCCAAGCTAATATAATAAAAATGACAATACTACCTAAATGAATCTACTTATTTAGTGCCTTACCAATCAAACTCCCAAGAAATTATTTTACAAATCTAGAAAAAATAGTAACAAAACAAAAGGACAAAAGGTCAAGAATTTCAAGAGAATTAATGAAAAAAAAATGCCAATGAAGGTGGCCTAGCTGTGCCATATCTAAAACTATATTATAAAGCAGCAGTCATCAAAACCATTTGATACTGGCTAAGAAATAGAATAGTTGACCAGTGGAATAGGTTAGGCTCACAGGACAAAAAAGTCAATGACTATAGCAATTTAGTGCTTGACAAACCCAAAGACTCTAGCTTTTGGGATAAGAACTCACTATCTGACAAAAATCTGCTGGGAAAATTGGAAGTTAGTATGGTAGAAACTAGGCATTGACCCACACCTAACACCATATACCAAGATAAGGTTGAAATGGGTTCATAATTTAGACATAAAGAGGGATATTATAAGCACGTTAGAAGAACATAGGATAGTTTATCTTTCAGATCTGTGGAGAAGGAAGGTCTCTGTGACCAAAGTAGAATTGGAACTCATTATTGAACACCAAATAGATAATTTCGATTATATTAAGTTAAAAAGTTTTTGTACAAACAAAACTAATGCAGAAATATTAGAACAAATAATTGGGAAAATATTTTTAAATTTAAGGGTTCTGATAAAGGCCTCATTTCTAAAATATACAGAGAATTGACTCAAATTTATAAGAATTCAATCCATTCTCCAATTGATTAATGATTAAAGGATATGAACAGATAATTTTCAGATGAAGAAATTAAAACCATTTCTAGTCATATGAAAAGGCACTCCAAATCACTATTTGATAAAAGAAATGCAAATCAGGAAAACTCTGAGATACCACTACACACCTCTCAGATTGGCTAAGATGACAAGAAAAGATAATGACGAATGTTGGAGGGGATGTGGGAAAACTGGAACACTAATACAATGATGGTGAAATTGTGACTGGATCCAGCCATTCTGGAGAGCAGTTTGGAACTCTGCTCAAAAGATTATCAAACTGTGCATACCTTCTGATCCAGCATTGTTTCTACTGGGATTATATCCCAAAGAGATTTTAAGGGAGATAAAGGGACCCACATGTACAAAAATATTGTGGCAGCCCTTTTTATAATGGCAAGAAACTGGAAACTGAGTGGATTCCCACCAGTTGGAGAATGGCTGAATAAGTTATGGTAATATTGAATTTAATTGTTCTGTAAGAAACAATTAGCAGGATGATTTTAGAGAGGCCTGGAAAGAGTTATACAAACTGAAGCTAAGTGAAATGAGCAGAATCAGCATTTCATTGTACATGGCAACAGCAAGATTATACCACGACCAATTCTGATGGATGTGGGTTTTTTCAACAGTGAGATGATTCAGGCCAGTTCCAATGATCTTGTGATGATGAGAGCCATCTACACCCAGAAAGAGGAACATGAGAACTGAGTGTGGGTCACAGCATAGCATTTTCACTTCTGTTATTGTTGTTTGCTTGAATTTTATTTTTTCTAATTTTTTTGATCTGATTCTTCTTGTGCAGCAAGATAGTTATATAAATACATATGCCTATATTGGATTTACATATATGTTTACCATGTTGAAATATATTGGATTATTTGCTATCTAGGAGAGGGAATCGGGGAAAGGGGGGGAAATTAGAACACAAGATTTTTCAAGGGTCAATGTTGAAAATTTATCCTTGCATATATTTTGAAAATAAAAAGCTTTAATAAAAAGAAATGTTAAAATAATCTAAAGATTATAGAGCTAAAAAGGACTTTGTATATTAGAAATGAAGAAAATGAAAACCAGAGTTAGGAAAGCAACTTCTACTGTTTAAAAGACCTTTTCTGATTCCTTAGATAGTCTGGCTCTCTTATTCCTGAAATTATATTATATTTACTTTATTTATCTGTATATATGTTGAATCTCTCCAATACAATATGTCATCCTTCAGGGCAGCGGCCCTTTGCTTTTTGTCTTTGTACCCCCCACATAGTTGGGACTTAATAAATGTGTATTGAAACATTAGAAATAAAACCAACTTTTAAAATCTTTAGAACTTTGTTTAATGTAATGACAAACTAAGATCACAAAGGACCATATATGGACCATACTGCTTACTTCCCAACGGAGGGATAATGTACTCAAAAGGCAGAATGGGACAAACATTTTTGAACATGACCAATGTGGGATTTGTTTTGCTTCACTAGGATATTTGTTATGAGGGTTTTCTTTTCCTTTTTTATTGTTTAGTAGTGTGGAGAGAAGAGTAGGGAGGAGCAAAAAGAAAAGCTTATAAATCAGAAATGAAATTTTGAAAAATAAAATGCTTGTTGGATTGAATTGCCAAAGATCCCACAAGCTAGTAAATAACAGAGTGGAAATTTGAACTCAGGTATTTTGTCTTTCAGACTTAAAAGTGCTTCTGGGGCAAATTCATTTTGCATAAGAGGTGCAGTTCAGTAAAACACAGGTGTAGGCAGCCAGGTCTGACTAAGTTGGCCTGGTACCTTAGGTTTAAAGTGCCTGCTTCAATCACCTTCATGACTGTTGGAACAAATTGTTCCCATCTGCCCATTCCAGCAGGACAGATGGGTGTCACAGTAGATAGAGTAATAAATCTTTTATGCAGTAACTAGCAATTTATTTTGTTGACTAGTTGGCAATGCGATGGGAGTCTATCAGTTCTAGAATCATGGTAAGCAGAGGGCTCTATATTGGGACTATGTTTGCTGTTGCCTGTGCTAGTGTTGATTCACTAGATCAGTATCTCTGCCTACTCTAACTGGGGCCCACTCTACTGTTATTGGTGGGGGTCACACTGTTGCCCACTCTGCTGGAACAAGTACTGTTCCTTGTGTTAGATCATGTGTTAGGTCTGAGCACTGCCATTACCCCCTAAGTCAGACACTGCTACTTTACTACTGTGAGGCAAGAGACCCCCCTATACCATGAATAATTGGTAGATCCCTTTACTAAGCTCGGTATTACATCTTCATGTCAGGATTGAACCACTCTCTGCTAGTAGGACAGGATGTTACTGATTCTACTTGGTCCACCATGCTTAAGAGGTCAAGAAAAGCTCCAAGAGGTTCTGGGCCAGCCAGTGAAGAGCTTGTGTTCTTTTCAGAGGGCATTCTTTCTGTTGCAGGAAATTCTGTTTCTAGCTAGCCCTGACTAAGAGACCCAAGAGCTCCTGACATTTCATACTCACAAAGTTACTGCCAAGACTAGTCACGTACAGCTTAGAATTGTTCACTGATGTTTAAGCAAAGAGAAAAAAGGCAAAAGAAGTGGTCAGAGATCTTCTAAGCCAGAATATCTGCTTTATTTGCCTTTTGTAAGCAGTCACTATTTCTTCCAGAGTCGGGTAGTATATCTGAGGCCTAAGCTCTGTAACTATCCTTATATACCTCTTAATACGAGCCTCAGAGAAAGGGAATGGGGTGAGGAGGAGAGATGGGAAGAAAAGTGCCAGGTCACAATCACTGAGTCAGAGCTGCAGTAACTATCCCTCAAAACTTATATAGAACCCTCTACCATTGTCTTCCCCATCTCTCCAATGAAGATACATTTTTTTGGAAAGGTCCCTGGGCTCCTGAGGAGGATCTCATATTATCTCTCAAGTGACTCAAGAATTTAAACAAAGTCTGAGTTTCCAATATCCTTTCAAATGCCACATTAAAAGTTCCAAGCAGATCCTTCAATACATTTCCTAGACAATCACAGAATTTGAGATGTGTGTTTGAGAGGGTGTCATTCTGGTGATATGGTGGGTCTGGAGATTACGATCACTCTCCCCAATATAAAATTATTCAAATTCAACAAATAACCTTTTGTAGCAATTATAATCAGGCACAGTCCAAAGCAGTCCCTTGAAGAAAGGGTCTGAGGTTCTAGTACTCTGGGGTTGATAACTAAGAGCATCTATGCAGATTAATACCAGAGGATCAGGAAGTAAGATCTGTGGATGGGTGGACACCATGATACATGATAGAGAAAGCAGGTTCCCATCCAAAAAAAAAAAAAAACCCAAAAAACAAAAAACTCCACCTAGACACCCTCCCACTCAAAGCCTTTCCCCATGCCAGTGCCCTGAGGCAAAGTCCAGGAAACATGATAACTCCCCACCCTCCTCTACTTCCTCTCAACAACCATACACATACACACACTCTGAATTTTCTCCAAAATGACTCTTTTAGAAAAACAACAAAATAGAACATACATCCAAGAGATGGGTAACATTATTAATAATAATGTCTAATATGTATGTATGAGTGTGACTTTTGCAAATCATTT
>JAJPUD010003506.1:31285-44230 GCA_023553655.1 Myrmecobius fasciatus
GCAATCCTGATCTCAGACCAAGTAAAAGCAAAGATAGACTTAATTAAGAGACAAAGAAGGAAATTATATCTTCCTAAAGGGTACCATAGATGATGAAGCAATATCAATACTAAACATATATGCACCAAGTGGTATAGCATGGAAATTCCTAGAGGAAAGGTTCAGAGAGATGCAAGAAGAAATAGACAGCAAAACTATAATAGTGGGGGATCTCAACCTCCCTCTCTCAGAACTTGATAAATCAAACCACCAAATAAATAAGAAAGGAATTTAAGAGGTAAACAAAATGTTAGAAAAGTTAGGTATGATAGATCTTTGGAGGAAATTAAATGGAGACAGAAAGGAGTTTACTTTTTTCTCAGCAGTCCATGGAACTTATACAAAAATTGACCATGTGCTAGGACACAAAAACCTCAAAATCAAATGCAGGAAGGCAGAAATAATAAATGCATTTTTTTCAGATCATGACGGAATAAAAATCACATGCAATATAAGGCCAGGAGAAAATAGACCAAAAACCAATTGGAAACTAAATAATTTTATCCTAAAGAATGAATGGGTGAAACAGCAAATTACAGACACAATTACTAATTTCATTCAAGAGAATGACAATAATGAGACCACATACCAAAATTTGTGGGATACAGCCAAAGCGGTAATAAGGGGAAATTTTATATCTCTAGATGCTTATTTGCATAAAATAGAAAAAGAGAAAATCAATGAATTGGGCTTGAAACTAAAAAAGCTAGAGAAAGAACAAATTAAAAACCCCCAATCAAATACCAAACTTGAAATCCTAAAAATAAAAGGAGAGATTAGTAAAATTGAAAGTAAAAAAACTATTGAATTAATAAATAAAACTAAAAGTTGGTTTTATGAAAAAAAGAACAAAATAGATAAACCTGTAGCTAATTTAATTAGAACAAGGAAAGAGGAAAATCAAATTGTTAGTCTCAAAAATGAAAGGGGAGAACTTTCCACCAATGAAGAGGAAATTGAAGCAATAATCAGGAGTTACTTTGCCCAACTGTATGCCAATAAATTTGATAACCTAAGTGAAATGGAGGAATATCTACAAAAATATAGATTGCCCAGATTAACAGAAGAGGAAATAAATTACTTAAATAGTCCCATTTCAGAAAAAGAAATAGAACAAGTCATTAATCAACTCCCTAAGAAAAAATCCCCAGGACCAGATGGATTTACATGTGAATTCTACCAAACATTTAAAGAACAGTTAACTCCAATATTATATAAACTATTCGAAAAAATAGGGAATGAAGGACTCCTACCAAACTCTTTTTATGATACAGACATGGTACTGATACCTAAACCAGGTAAAACAAAAACAGAGAAAGAAAATTATAGACCAATCTCCTTAATGAATATTGATGCAAAAATCCTAAATAAAATATTAGCAAAGAGATTACAGAAAATCATTCCCAGAATAATACACCATGACCAAGTAGGATTTATACCAGGAATGCAGGGATGGTTCAATATTAGGAAAACTATTAACATAATTGACTATATTAATAACCAAACTAACAAAAACCATATGATAATCTCAATAGATGCAGAAAAAGCATTTGATAAAATCCAACAACCATTCCTATTAAAAACATTAGAGAGTATAGGAATTAATGGACTTTTCCTTAAAATAGTCGGTAGCATCTATTTAAAACCATCAGCTCGCATCATATGTAATGGTGATAAACTGGAACCATTCCCAATAAGATCAGGGGTGAAACAAGGTTGTCCACTATCACCATTACTGTTCAATATTGTATTAGAAATGCTAGCCTTGGCAATAAGACAAGAAAAAGAGATTAAAGGAATTAGAGTAGGTCATGAGGAAACCAAATTATTACTCTTTGCAGATGATATGATGGTCTACTTAGAGAACCCTAGAGAATCAACTAAAAAACTATTAGAATTAATCCACAACTTTAGCAAAGTTGCAGGATACAAAATAAATCCACATAAATCATCAGCATTTTTATACATCACCAACAAAATGCAACAGCAAGAGATACAAAGAGAAATTCCATTCAAAATAACTATCGATAGTATAAAATATTTGGGAATATATCTGCCAAGGGAAAGTCAGGATCTATATGAGCAAAACTACAAAACACTCTCCACACAAATAAAGTCAGATCTAAACAATTGGAAAAACATCAAGTGCTCTTGGATAGGTCGAGCGAATATAATAAAGATGGCAATACTACCTAAACTAATCTATCTATTTAGTGCTATACCAATCAAACTCCCAAGAAATTATTTAACTGAACTAGAAAAAATAACAACAAAATTCATCTGGAAAAACAAAAGGTCAAGAATTTCAAGGGAATTAATGAAAAAAATGCAAATGAGGGTGGCCTAGCTGCACCAGATCTAAAACTATATTATAAAGCAGTGGTCACCAAAACCATTTGGTACTGGATAAGAAATAGAGTAGTGGATCAGTGGAATAGGTTAGGTTCACAGAACAAAATACTCAATGACAATAGTAATCTGGTGTTTGATAAACCCAAAGACCCCAGTTTTTGGGATAAAAACTCACTATTTGAAAAAAAACTGCTGGGATAATTGGAAACTAGTCTGGAAGAAATTAGGCATTGACCCACACCTAACACCATAGACCAAGATAAGGTCAAAATGGATTCATGATCTAGGCATAAAGAATGATATTATAAACAAATTAGAACAATGTAGAATGGTTTACCTCTCAGACCTGTGGAGGGGGAAGGAATTTGTGACCAAAGAAGAACTAGAGGTCATCATTAATCACAAAATAGATAAGTTTGACTATATCAAATTGAAAAGTTTTTGTACAAACGAAATGAATGCAGACAAGATTAGAAGGGTAGCAGTAAACTGGGAAAATATTTTTACATCCAAAGGTTCTGATAAAGGCCTCATTTCTAAAATATATAGAGAATTGACTCAAATATATAAGAATTCAAGCCATTCTCCAATTGACAAATGGTCAAAAGATATGAACAGACAATTTTCAGACGAAGAAATTGAAACTATTTCCGGTCACATGAAAAGGTGCTCCAAGTCACTATTGATCAGAAAAATGCAAATTAAGACAACTCTGAGATACCACTACACACCTGTCAGATTGGCTAAAATGACAGGAAATGATAATGATAGCTGTTGGAGGGGATGTGGGAAAACTGGGACACTGATACATTGTTGGTGGAACTGTGAACAGATCCAACCATTCTGGAGAGCAATTTGGAGCTATGCTCAAAAAGTTATTAAACAGTGCATACCCTTTGACCCAGCAGTGTTTCTACTGGGCCTATATCCCAAAGAGATTTTAAAGAAGGGAAAGGGACCCACATGTGCAAAAATGTTTGTGGCAGCCCTTTTTGTAGTGGCAAGAAACTGGAAATTGAAAAGATGCCCATCAATTGGAGAATGGCTGAATAAATTATGGTATATGAATGTTATGGAATATTATTGTTCTGTAAGAAATGACCAACAGGAGGATTTCAGAGAGGATTGGAGAGACTTGCATGAACTGATGCTGAGTGAAATCAGCAGAACCAGGAGAATATTATACACAGCAACAAGACTATACGACGATCAATTTTGATGGACATGGTTCTCTTCAACAATGATGTGATTCAAACCAGTTGTGCTGCGATGAAGATAGTCATATACATCCAGAGAGAGGCCTGTGGGAACTGAGAGTGAACCACAACACAGCATTTTAACGCTTTCTGTGAATATTTCCATGCATTCTGTTTTCCTTCTTAGGTTGTTTTTTTTTTTCTTCTTCTCTTTCTAGATCTGATGTTTCTTGTGCAGTAAGATAACTGTATAGATATGTATACATGTGTTGTATTTGTCATATAATTTATCCTATCTAGCATGTATTAGATTACCTGTCATCTAGGGGTGGGGGGTGGGGGGAGGGAAAGGAAAAGCTTGGGAAAAAAAGTTTTTTTTGCAAAGGTCAATGTTGAAAGGTCACTCATATGTTTTGTAAATAAAAAGCTTTATAAAAAAAAAAAAAAACAAGTGGTGTCAAACTCAGATAGGAATGGGGGCCATTAAACTGTACATAAGGATTCCAGTGGACTGCATATTGACTTACTTTAAAATGTAGTATTATCCATGTTTATTATATTTTTATTTTGCTAAATATTTCCCATTTTAACTTAATGTAATTTATATTTGAATCTTGTTGTAGAGATACTCATAAATGCTGTGGACAGAGCATTTGACACCTCTGTTCTAAATTTATGTGATTGATTGGTATAAAGAAAAGAACATTTAATGTAGAGTGAGAAGTCCTTAGTTCACATTTATTTACTTTTAAGACTTACAAAGCACTTTTGTTTTGCTTTTTGCTGAGGCAATTGGGGTTAAGTGACTTGCCCAGGGTCACACAGCTAGGGAATGTTAAGTGTCTGAGACCAGATTTGAACTCAGGTCCTCCTGACTTCAGGGCTGGTACTCTAACCACTTCGCCACCTAGCTGCCCCCTTACAAAGCACTTTTTACATACATCAACTTGATTGTACTCTCAATGCTCTTTAAGGTTCTTTCCAAATACAAATCCTATAATTCACAATTTTGTGAAATTACAGGAGAAGCTATAGATCATCGTTGCTTGGTGAGAGGGGGAAATGTGGTTATTGGGAATGACCAAAGCTTTTGCCTGGTAGCAATCAAATTTCTAGAATTTTAAATGGGGGTTGGGAGCTTGAGATCCAGATTCTTTCTGTTGGAAAGGCAAGAGAAAAGGTATGTTGTTTCTAAAACCTCTCAGTCCATTTATATATGGACCATTAGTCATGTTTGCTAGTGTAGGGAAAGCAAATTTTATTAGTCTTAGCAATTACAATTGTAGTATTTTTTTCTGGACCCTGCAAAGTTGGGGACAGAATAAACACTTCTTTCTTTTTTCAGTCTTTGGAACACTTCCAAGTTCAATGCTTTCTGTTTCTTCAGTCACCTTAAAGGGAATAAAATGAGTAAGAGATACTCATCCACTTGTACAACTTTCAAGCTCCCAGAAATACCATCTTTGCAGCAAAATACTCATCTGAGCTTTAGACCTCTCTAGAATATTAAAGCTTTTCTAATGTTTTCAGTGAGAATAAATTTGGCTTGACCACCTGGACTGACCTTATTCCAGTGGGGATTGTTACATTCAATCTATGAAATTCCCCTTTCAATTCCCTTCATATACTCTCCTCCTTTTTCTGTTCTCTTCCTCATTCTCCTTTTTCTCCTTTTTTCCTTTTTTTCATTTTTCTTCTCTTCCTTCTCCTCTTCTTCTGTCTTCTTTCCCTTTTTCTTCATCTTCTCTAAGCAAGCCTTTATTGTACTTCTATAATGGTGTTCATCTTTCATTTTCAAAGAGAACCATTATGAAATAATATCTTGAATTACAAATTGATTGCTTTGAAGCAAGCCAGAGTTGCACAAACTCATTAGCTTCACACTCCCTTCCAGAATCATTGAAGTTCAGTGGCAAGATAAACATCAAGATAACTGTCAATGATGACCTGGGGTACAGAAGGCCATCTTCATGTCTTTGATGTTTGACCAAGCTTCTAAGCATTGCATGGAGGCTTCATGGCTGTTGAAACAAAGTTTGGATAAAAATTGCATCTTCCAGAATTGTTGTGAGGATCAAATGAGAGAGCATTTATATAGCATACCTATAATAATCCCTTGGTGGCAGAGAGACATCATAGATTCATAAGGGACCTTAGAGATCATTTGGTCCAACCTCCTCCTTTTTTGAGTGAAGGTTTTGAATCCCAGAGGAGAGAAGTGACTATCTCAGATTAATTAGTAGCTAAGTGGAAGAACAAAGACTAAGTTATCCTAGGATCCTTTCTCAGTTTTTCTCTAATTAATTAAGACTTTGGTTTAGAAGCACCTGAGTGTTATAGTTGAAAAGAGAACATAAAAGAAAAACTTCTTGGAGATGCCATAGTTCCACTGCAGAGAACATTCCTAGACTCTGAATGGGAAGGGAATATGGGAGCAGTGTTACTGTGTGAATAATGAAAGCCTCCATTTCTGTTTTGGCCAAACAAAATCTGGAGAAGCCAGAAATTAGGCTAAGGTAAAAGATAGGTTTTTCTTTACTTTGCATTTGGAAGGATCTATGTTCTCACCTGCTAGGAGCTCCAATGGGTAACTCATACTATTTTTGGAAAGGGAACCAAATGTATTGATGGTATCTGTCATTTAATAATAGTCAAATTTCTTCTAGACCATTAGTTAGGGGAAGGCAGTCAGGCTTGTAGTAATGTGTTCAGTGATCCCCTAGTGCTCCCAAAGCAACTGTGACTTTTTAAGTGCCCATTACAATGAAAGCTGGTTAATCTGTTCAGTCAACTAGAACTTTCAATTAACTGGTGATTCCATGCATTGGATTTAAAGGTAGAAAGAGCCTTAGAGACTGCAGTGTCCAACTACTTCCTCCAATTTTTTTCTTTCAAAAAAAGAAACTGAGGCTCACTTAGGATGAATGATTTGCCTTAAGATCATACAGATAACAATACAGATAGATTAGTACTTTTGGATTTCAAATCTAGCATTGTACCACAAATGAGACATAGTACCCCCAACTCCTCCACAATTGAGTCTTTATAGGATTCTAATCGTTGCTATACATAATCATGGCAAGGCAGGGAGCTGCTTTCTGGATCACCAAAAGTGTTGTATCACTTAGCACTTAGCTCAATGGCTGGCACATAGTAAGGACATAGTAAAGGCTTCTTGGCTGACTAAATGACTAATTCAAACTCATGATTAATCAGGCTCAGCATAGCACTTAATTTTTTTTAAACTGCTAATCCCTATATGTTGGTACTTTGTGGCTTCTTTTAAAAAAAGTCCAAAATTTATTTTGTTAGTACTGTTTATTTTTTTAGCAATTTCATTTCTAAATATATCTTTCTTCCTAATATAATGAGCTATCCCTTGTTATAAAGAATAATAAAGAAGGAAGAAAAAAAGCAGCATAATAAAGCAAAATTGCCTATAGTTTTTCACTTCAGAAAGGAAGGAATGGAAGTGTATTTTCTTACTCCTGGGGTCAACTTCAGTCATTATAATTATACAATACACTATTTCAGATGTGGGAAAAGTGGAGCTAGTAAGCTTTGGAGGGCAGAGAATATGCCTTAGTGATGTATACTCTGGCACATTAGGTATTGATTAAGCCATTGTGGCATGGTGTGGGACACCCACTTCCCTTGTCTTAGAAAGTCGGAGAAAGTTCATTGTGGAGACTTGGGGAAATTAAATTTATTATTATCTGACCTTGCCATGCCAGTACAATAGAAAAAATAAACAAATAAACAAAACAAAACAAAACATTGGCCTGGGAGCCAGGAAATCAATCTTGAGACTTTACCGCTCTTTTAACTCACCATCTGACTTTGGATGAGTGTTTTCCTTCCCTCTCAGCCTCAATTGCTTCACATGCTACATTTCCAGGCAAATTCTCTGTAGCTTATGAAAGCAATTCTAGTTTTTTTTCCAGTTCTAAAATGCTAGAGTAATGATAATAATACCCCCTCTATTGACTGCTGTCATTTTGGTATTGTGGAAAATTGTGTCAGAAACTTATGTCAGAGGACCTGGATTCAAATTCTGACTTCTACCCTTTATTGCTTGTCTCACCATTGTTCTTATTGCTGTTTGGTTGTTTCACATTTGTCTGAGTCTTCATGACTCCATTTGGGGTTGATTTGGCTAACTGTCATTTCCTTTTCTAGTTCATTGTGCAGATAAGGAAACTGAGACAAACAGGGATAAATGACTTACTCAGGATTATATATGAAGGGTCTGAGGCAGGATTTGAACTCAGGAAGATGAGTTTTTCTGACTCTAGGCTCAGCGCTCTATGCACTATGGCACCATCTTGCTGCTCTGTCTCATTCTGGGAAGGTTATATTCCTTCTCTGGGCTTCAATTTCTCATGTTGTAAAGTGAGGCGTTTGAATTAGGTCACTTTGAACTCTAAGGAGCTATCATTTATATAGCATTTTTTTTTAAAGTTTGCAACATGCTCTATATAAATTCTTATTTTATTTTCACAATAATCCTGAGAGATGGGTACTAGTATTATGCTTATTTTACAGATGTAAAAGTAAAGTAAAGCTGAGAAAGATTATGTGATGTGATGTGACCTGGATGAGCAGTAGCTCAAAAGAAACATGAGATGCACAAATGCAATTCTGCTTTGCTCATAGAGCACAGTGACATGCTGGGTGGTCCTTTGTCAGTGTCTCCCATGTCACACAATCCATTCCAAAATTCTTCAAAAAGTGTCCTTGTATCACATCTTCTGACCCCACGTGAGTGTTTGCTTATATGAGTCCTCTGTAAAATAGTATTTTAGACAAATATATATTTGGCATTTGAACGAGTCCAGTTGTGCTCTCTCCAGTAGAATTTGAATGCTTGGCAGTTTAGCTTGAGAAAGGACCTCAGGTCCAGTATCTTATTTTTCCAGGTGAACTTCAGAATCTTTCTAAGATCGTTCAAATAAAAGTGACTCAGTTTCCTGTCATGGTGTTGCCTTACTATCCAAGTTTCATAGGCATACAACGAGATTAGGACAATAGCTCTGTAAACCTTTAATTTAGAAGGGAGCCTAATATCTCTTTACAGCCTCCTAAATACTGAACTAGCTCTGGCTAGCTCTCATTATCTATGTGGATATCCCTGGAAAGTATACTGCCAAGGTAAGTGAACTTATCCCCAATATTCAAAATGTTTCCAATTTGCTGTAACTGATGGCTCCACATATGGATGGTTTGGTGATGGCTGGTGGAGCATCTATGTTTTCTCAGTGTTAATTGTTAGTCTAACATTAGCACAAACAGCAGAGAATTGATCTTTGCTGTGCATCAGCTTCAGAGGTTGCATTGAACACACAATTACCAGTAAGTAAAAATCATGTATCAATTCTCCCTCCATTTAAGTCTTAGCTTGTAACCTTTTCAAGTTAAATAATTTATTATTTGTGCAGTAGCTGATTTTGATGCCATTTCCACCTAATCCTTAACCAAGATTTCTCAGATTTTGGGTGACCCATCATTCTTTTTAAGCCGAGAAACTCTTACCACTGGGGATGGACATTCTTCTGAACTCAGACAAGAATGATGGCTTCACTACCAGAACACTGACTGCTGATTTTAGAGTTTACCCAACCAGATTGGACTTGTTGTTTCATTCTTTTAATTCCACGTTCAATTTCAGCCAATCAGGAAGACTCTTTATTGAGAATTGAGCGTTCTGTCCATACATAATCAAATCAGCAACAAGCATTCATCTAAACGTTCCCTTGTCCCAGCTAAGCAACAAACAGGAAAAATACAAATGGGTAACTAGGATAGAATTTCTATCACCTATCAGTTAATGTCAAATTCCCCAAAAGTATTCATTTTGTCAATTAGAGAGGGAGGGGAGATTTGAGAAGGAAAGAGATACTTCTCAAGGGAAAAAGCTTCATAGAGAACATTATATTTGAGTGGAACCTTCAAGGAAGGGAAGAATTTCAAGGAAAGGTAGAGATGAGGAGGGGAGTGCATTTCAGGTGTAGGAAAAGCTTGTACAGAATAATAAGACAATTTGCTTGGATCATAGAGTACATGAAAGAGAAGTGGGAAAAATAAGGCTGGGGGCAGTTAGATAGTACAGTGGATAGAGCACTGATCCTAGAGTCAGGAGAACTGACCTCAGACAAATCCAGCCTCAGACACTTAACACTTCCTAGTTGTGTGATCTTGGGCACAGCACTTAGATCTAATTGTTTCACCAAATTAAAAAAAAAAAACATCAAACAAAAAATAAGACTAGGAAAGTTGGCTGGACTTACATTGTGGAGGGCTTTGAATATGAGGCTAAAGACTTTGAATTTTATTAGTTACATCAGGGACAGATGGACAGTACAGTGGCTAGAACACTGGGCCTAGAATTAGGAAGATGTGAATTCAACTCTAGCCTCACTTCCTTACTATCTGTGACTTAACTATTGGCTGTTTCAGTTTTCTCAATTCTAAAATAGGAATAATATTAAGACCTACCTCCTAGAGTTCTTATAAGATTCAAATGAAATAATTGTAAGCATCTTAGAAGAGTATCTGGCATATAGTAGATATTTAATAAATGTTTATTTCCTTCCTTGTTCTGTAGGTAATAGGAGGCCACAGACGATTTTTGAGTTGTAGAATGACATGATCAAACTACTACACTGGAAAAGTTACTTTGGAAGCTTTATAATGGAAGGGACAGCTGGGTCTCACAGTGGATTATAGTGGATTACAGTGGAGTCGGAAAGACTCCAGTTCAACTCCAGCCTAAAATATTTTCTAGCTGTGTGACCCTGGGCAAGTCACTTAACCCCATTTGCCTTAGTTTCCTCATCTGTAAAATGAACTCAAGAAGGAAATGGCAAACTATTCCTGTATTTCTGCCAAGAAGACTCCAAATGGAATCTTGAAGAGTCAGACATAACTGAAAACACCAGAAGGATAGGAGAGGGGAAAAACTGGAGTGTGGATCCTATTTTACTAGATTCTTCAAATCTCAAACTCTTCCATGATTGCAGTTTTATCTAAAGACATCCCTTCCAACTTGATGCATTAGAATCTGTTTCCTGAGGCTACAATGAAGAGTTTTACATTCTTCCTGATGCTACATACATGACAGATATTTGACAGTCAGTATAAAAGAGCCTACATAACATTGGGGACAATGAACTGATAACAGAGGGCTGTTTGAGACAGATCATAGCAGGACTGATCTTAACCTAATGAGTTCAGCTGCCTTTGCCATAGGTTCTATAATCCTCCAAGATTCAGGGCAACCACAGATTTTATAGGCATGCTTTAAAATAGTAGCAACCTTACTAAATCTTAAAACATGTAAACTTTAATGTTCTATGGAAATATATCAATATAGCAAAGACCTTCCATTTCATCATTTCTTCTTCCACCAATATAGGTCACAATCCCTTTAGAGCACATAGCTTTAAACAATTGCCTGAGGTAGAGATAGATAAGCAAATGACTTGTCCATCACTGCATGCCTAGTTCTAAGTAGAGGATTTTATCCACTCTGAGATCATAATAGCTTTGTAGAAATGAACACTATTCATATTATCATTATTCCATATATCCTTCAGGATTATTTTTTTCTTTTTTAAGGACTTAAGATCACCTGGATATAAACAGGTTCCCAGTAGTTGATTTTGGTCATTGAGGGGAAGCAGCATGATGATTTAGAGAGAGAAGACCTGAACTTGGAATACAGCTCAACTACGATATGTCTACATGACCTGGTGCTTTCCCCCTCAATTTCCATCTCTGAAAAATGAGGAGACTTAACTAGACTATTGCTAAGATCTCTTCTAACAATAAATTGTGGATCAAGAACTGGAAGGAAACGTGGAGGCCATTTAGTCCAAACTTCCATTTTATAGATGGGGACACTGATGTCCAGAGAAATTAAAAGGCTCTCCCAAAGTTACACAAATGGTGTCAGCCTTGGGATTTGGAAGCAGGCCCTCAAATTCAATTCCAGTACTCTCTCTTCTTCACCAAGTAATCCTCTATTGAAAACATCTTGTTTACATGAGCTAGACCTCTCTCCTGAAGGATGGAGCTATTTCAGTTCACTGCCACTCTCTACAGATTGTAAATTTAAGGATCTCTTTCCACCATACTTCTGAGTTTACCATGCTCTTCATAGCCTGACTTTTCATAATTATGTATAAACTTGTTAATGATGTACAAATCAACTCAACAAAAGAAAACACTGTTTAAGCTTAAACCAGGACCCCAGACCATAAGCCCTCGTGTGACAGCCCACACAATGCTGCCAGTACTTTTTAAATGGGGCTTTCTTGCCAGGCTTAGAATTCATAGAGCCCGGCCAAAGAAAACAGTGGTTGGAAGCCAGGGTTCTCTCCAGTCTTGGCATGAAATTCTCAATAGTAGCCTTGGCCAAGGTCCATGAAAATAAGCACATGCTCTTTATGGTCACTTCAGAACACCATAATTATTGGCTACTTGCAAGTATTTTATGGTTCCTAGTAACAAGAGCACAAGAGTTGAAATAAGAGGACTGGGGTTCCATTATTAGCTTTATCACTGACTATCCTGGGCAATCTTGGGCAAAGCATTTCTCTTCTCTGGTCTCAACTACCTTCTTTGTCAATTAGATGATTTCTAGTCACCTAAATGATCTCTAGAATATCTTTCAACCTAAGGTCAATGAGTTTTTTGAATAAGATATTGGAATGTTATCCAAATCTGATAAAAAAAAAATTGGTCTTTTCTGGGAGGGGGGAACAGAGTAGGTGCTCTAATACCTAGATGATATCCACTTAGCAAAGATGTAGAGATATGAGTTGGATGGTTTGGAGAATAGGGACTGTGGATTCTCACATGACTGGATAATTATACTCAACTTTTATTTCATATAAAGAACACTGCACTTAAATTTAGAAGATCTGGGTCTTAGTGCTATCCTATTGACCAACTGTGTGACAATAGACAAATTCCCTACTCAAAAATTCATTTCCCTCATCTGTAAAATCAATTTCATACTATCTCTAAGGATTTTTCTTGGCTCCAAAATGTGATGATTCTAGTGAATTGATATTACCATAGTCTGCTCTGGTTTGGTTGTTGTCCTTTGTGTTTGAAGAGGACCAAAATAACAACACTATGTTGGGGTCACGATACAATATATCCAACTGTTGCTGATCAGACCAGTACAAGCTCAGAAGACTCTACCACAGGTCAGTCACAAACAGTCCATAAGAACATTTGCAGTGGAGATGTCTCTAAATCTTCCTTCTTTCCTCCCTCCCTCCCTCTTTCCTTTCCTTTCCTCCTTCCTTCCTTCCTTCCTTCCTTCCTTCCTTCCTTCCTTCCTTCCTTC
>JAJPUD010003506.1:44240-79246 GCA_023553655.1 Myrmecobius fasciatus
TTCCTTCCTTCCTTCCTTCCTTCCTTCCTTCCTTCCTTCCTTCCTTCTTTTTTTTGTCTGTGAAGACATAGATAGAATACGCATCAAATCTGGGAAGGGCACAAAACTGAGAGGTAAATTCTGCACATAAAGAATGCCCTGAGATAATGTTGAATTTTGATTCAAATTAGCATAATATGAGGAGTTGATGACTTACAGAAATAGCTAAAAGAAAACCTTATCAATTGTATTCAAGAAGAGACTGTCATTGGGATTTTGTAGAAAGAATTATTGCAGTGGATGGAAGGTTGGATTAAAGCACCAGTAAGACCTCTTCCAATTCTCCAATCTTTTTTTTTTATTAAAGCTTTTTATTTGTATAACATATGTATGGGTAGTTCCCCAACAATGATCTTTACAAAGCTTTCCATTGCAAATGTTACCCCCAGTCCCCTCCCCTCCCCTAGATGGCAGGAAGTCCACTACATGTTAATAATGTTGAAATGCTTGAGAAGTTATGCAAGAAACATCCTATCTACAAGAAAAAAAAAGAATCAGAGAAAGGCAACACAATGCAAGCAAATGTCAATAGAGATCATGAAAATGTTACGTTGTGGTCCATATTTCATTTCCCTCTCTCTGGGTGTATATGGTTTTCTTCAGTGAACAATTGGAACTGGTTTGAGACAATTCTTTGTTGCAGAGAGCCATGTCCATCAGAATTGATCATCATGTAATACTGTTGTTGCTGTGTATGATGATCTCCTGGTTCTGCTCGTTTCACTCAGCATCAGTTCATGCAAGTCCCTCCAGGCCTCTCTGAAATCATCCTGCTGGTCATTTCTTACAGAGCAATAATATTCCATAACATTCATATACAATAATTTATTCAGCCACTCTCCAATTGATGGGCATCCATTCAGTTTCCAGTTTCTAGCCACCACAAAAAGGGCTGCCACAAACATTCTTGCACATGTGGGTCCCTTTCCCTCCTCTAAGATCTCTTTGGGATTTAAGCCCAGTAGAAACACTGCTGGGTCAAAGGATATGCACAGTTTGACAACTTCTTGAGCATAGCTCCAAATTGCTCTCCAGAATGGTTGGATCCGTTCACAGTTCCACCAACAGTGTATTAGTGTCTCAGTTTTCCCACATCCCCTCCAACATTCCTCGTTATCTTTTCCTGTCATTTTAGCCAATCTGACAGGTGTGTAGTGGTACCTCAGAGTTGTCTTAATTTGCATTTCTCTCATCAGTAGTGATTTGGAGCAACTTTTCATATGACTAGAGATGGTTTTAATTTCATTATCTGAAAATTGTCTGTTCATATCCCTTGACCACTTATCTATTGAAGAGTGGCTTGTAATTCTCCAATCTTAAGGCCAAAGATCTGCAGTGGAGAGTGGTAGGACAACATGGTGCATAGAATGAATACTGTAATCAGAGGACTGAGTTCAAATTCTAGCTCTGCTGCTTACTATCTGTGTGACCTTGAGTAAGTCAGACTTCAGTTTCTTCATCTGGAAATGGATATTGGACTAAATGTCCCTTGAAGTCTTTTCTAGTTCCAAATCTAAGATCCTAAGACACTTATCTCTAGTACTTCTGGGATGTATAGTTTAGTTTATGTTGAAATCTTCCTCTACTAACTCAGATTGCAGGCATACATGATTTAATAGAAGGGTTTTATGAATTTCTGTGCCTGAAAAAATCCAATGTTTCCATGCTTAGTGAGTCTGGGAGTCTTTGGACAATAGACCTTCTCAGAGCCTATACTCATAACTTTCCAGTTTATTCTCTGTCGGCAAGGCCTTTGACAATCCAATTACCTCCACGCTGCCCTGAAACATTGAGGAAAGACTGGAGTAGAGATTTTAGCATTTAAATTACAAAGCATGAGAATTGTAATAGTTAGGAAGTCAGGCTCAGTCAGCAAGACCTAAGCCCCCAAAGCCTAACCCAACTGGTTAAGTCACTTAACTCCTTAGTGCTTTGGGGCCAACTCTCTAAGGCTAAAGGTATTACAGCCATTCCTGATCTGCTTTGGTAGAGGAAACTTTCTTATTGGGAACTCCTTATCCTAATAAAATCATAGTTTTTGGCCAAAATATAGCAAAACATTTCAAATGAAGGAAAATAAAAACAAAAATAAGATTTAGGTTGTGTTTTTTTTTTCAGAAGTCATAGACATTCTTGCTTTTCACTATTCCAGATGCTTTTGTTATTTCCAGGATTTTCAGATGATGTTGGGAAACTGTGCAGCCAGAAATAAGGGTATTTTAGTTACTATGGATCTTAGTTTTCAACCTGTCTCAGTGCTTGTCACCTTCTCCAAAGAGAAGCCATGGAACGCAAACAGGCCTGGGATTTGGGTGGTAAAAGTCAGTCTCATTTAGATGAAGTAAAGATTGCTGGAGGCAGTTTGAAGGGCTCAGAACATTGCATGCTTCTAAGAGGGAGAAGGGAAAGGACAATGTGTATGTGTGTGTGTGTGTGTGTGTGTGTGTGTGTATGTGTGTGTGTAAACCCTCACCCACTAGATTCTGAGTCTCAAGAAGGCCTGTATTTTAATCTTGCTTCTGCCATTCAATACTTGTGTGACACTATGAAAGTAATTTAATAATAACAGCTCACATTCCTGTAGATCTTTAAGGTTTGCCAAGGGCTTTCTGTGCCACAAGACTATAAAGTAGGTAAGATCATCCACTGATGGGCAGATGAGTCCCCAGCCCCCAGGAATAGCCTGTCCTCAGACCATCCTTTTCCAGCTTGGTCAACCATAGCCATCATCCTGGTGAACGGTCCCTTTACATAAGGGGCATGAAATCTTCACCACCTCTGTGGACTGCTAATCAACTATTTCTGAAAGTGCTAAAGCTCCTGCCTCCCTCAGCAAGCCACATCTACTAAAGACCATAACGATAAAGTTCTTTATTCTAAAGTCCTTACTACTTTCAAATAAGTCAATACTGAAAACAGATATGACTTTGTTGACTAGAAATGATGCCAAAATTAAAAATAAAAGATATGTTACTACTTGCTTTGCTGTTCTGTCTTTATAATCACCAGGTTTTTTTTCATCTGACTTGCAACTGAAATTACCAATATGCTTTTTCTCCCACCTTACTTTGTAATTTGTATTTTCAGTGTTTAATACAGTGCTTGAACATAAAAATTACTTAATAAATGCTTTTTTTAATCCATCCTCATTTTACAAATAAGGAAACTGAGGTTCAAAGAGGTTAGTAGTAATTCTATTAGTATCAACATTTAATTCATCCCTCTCCTGAATCCAAGTCTAACCCTCTCAATGATAGCACCCTGCCCTACTCCAAGAAGTCGCATACCTGGCTCAAACCCCAGCAGGCAAAGATTGGGAGGAAAGTTACCATATTCAGACTTCTCCTTGTTGGCATTAGTTGTGGCCCTTAGGGGCATCCCACACAAAAGTTCCAGCTTCTCTGTCCTAGTACCTTAAGAATTGTCTCTCAGATCTGGAATGAACCTCTTCCTTTTGTCACACATTTGGAGTTCCAAGCTATAAATCCAGGGTTTTGTTTCAACAGTATGGTCTGTTATCATCATTTCCCACAAATTATCAGGACTTTTTCTTGATATCATTTTGCATCCCCTAAATTGTCCCAACTGAAATTCCACCTTCTATAAAAAGCCCTCTCCAATCCCTCTTAATTCTAGTGAATTCCCTCTGTTAATTTCCTATTTATCTCATAGCTTGTTTTGTATATGTTTGTTGCCTTCTTTATTAGACTTGAGAACAGGAACTGTTTGTGCTTCTTTTTGTATTCCCAGTGCTTAAAAGAGTGTCTGGAATAAGGTAGATGCTTGGTAAATGTTTATTGATTGATTGATTATAAAATTTGAAGATGACAACAAAATAGGTAGATAGAAAATATGTTAAACACAGAATTTGGATCCAAAAAGATTCCAATAGGCAAGAACATTGGATGGGATGAGAATCTAGCAATATGAATGTATAGTCCTATCTAGGCACTCAAAAAAAGTTAATAGCATTAATACAGGATAGAGAGGACATATCTAGACAATAATTGTGTGTGTGTGTGTGTGTGTGTATTTTAAAGGCTTTAACTGGATTGCTAACACATTAAGAATTAGTGATCTAACATGGTAGGCAAAACAAGTGATGAAATGTTAGGCTATATTTAATAGAGATATACTATAGAAATCGAGGAAAATAAATGATAATCCCATTGTCCTCTTCTGTGGTCCGAACACATTGTGTCCCATGGGAAGATTTATATGAATTGATGCAAAGTAATTACCAGAACCAGTAAAATTATGTGTACACTGACTATAACGATGTAAATGAAAAGAATAGCAACAAATGAAATTCAAAATCAAATGCTGCATAATTGTTTTTCTAGGAAAAAAAGAGATTTAAAAATGCATGTCCTACCTTTTTTGCAGAGGTGGAAAAATACAGATATGAATCATTGAATATACTGTTAAATTCACTTGATGTAGTAGTTATATTGTACTTTTTTTCTCTTTCTTCTATTTTCTTAGCTGCAAAGGATGCCATGATGGCTATGGGAGGAGCAAATTTGGAAATGAAGGCAATGCAAAAATATATCAATAAAAATTAAGTTTTAAAGTAGTATTTTCCAATGCTGAGTGCCATACATATTAGAAAGGCATTTTACACTGGCAAACTAGAAGACATGCAAAGGAGAGTGACTAAGATAAAGAGAGAATTGGAGTGTTATGACTTAGGAGGATTGGTTGAAGGAACTGTGTATGTTCAGCCTGGAGAAGAGAAGATTTAGTGTGTATGTGGTAATGGTGATGGGTGGGGCAGCAGGGGAGTAACTGAAGTATTCCTCATATGGAAGAGGAGCTAGAAGTGTCCTTTTTAGTCACAGAGGATAGAACTATTAGCAGTGGGGAGAAATTGTAGAAAGGTAGGGTAAAGAAAATCTTTGTAATAATTGAAGCAGTCCAACAATCTAATCGACTGCTAAAGGGATAGTAGTTAAGAAACATTCGTTTAAGTACTTACTATGTGCCAAGTACTGTGCTAAGTGCCGGAAGTTAAAAAAAAAAGTAAAAGTCCCTGCCTTCAAGTGTTTATAATCTAATAGGGGAAACAACATGCAAACAAATATATACAGACAAGATATGTAATGGATCAATAAGAAATAATAAACAAAAGAAAAGCATTGGAATGAGGATGGGTTTGGAGAAGGCTTCCTGTAGACTGTAGATATTTAATGGGGCTTATAGACAGCTAGGGAGGTTAGTAATTGAAGCAGAGGAGGGAGAATGTTCCAGGGACTGGGGACAGCCAGAGAAAGTGCCTGGAGCCAATAAATGAAGTATTTTGCTAGAGAAACAGCAAAGAAGCCAGTGTCACTGGATTGTGAAGGTTGGATGGCCACTTTTTGAGAATGTTGTAGAAAGGATTCCTTCATGGGTTGAATTAGATGTGCTTTGAGGTCACTTCGAGTCTTGGTACTCTACAATTCTATGGAGCCTAGAAGGACCTATGAAAATTCCAGAGACCAATCTTAGGCTCTGTGACAAGGATATTGTGTTCACATTTCTCCAAGTCTCTTCTAATTTCCATGTGTTGGTTGTGCAAGAGCAGTGTTTCCAAACCAGACTATGGTGTGGACTGGTAAAATATCTAAATTACTTGCCAGAAACCAATACTTCATCTGTGATCTCAGAACTCTCTGTGGGTGGCTCAGGGAGTGGGACTAGGGGCTCAGGGACCTCAGGAAAGACAGGGAGGAGCAGGATGTAAGGGGAAAAAAGGAGGGGAAGGATGAGTCAATTTCTTAAAGTTAAAGAAGAAGGAACCTTTGGTAATAAAAGCTTTATGGAGTGGTAAAATTTGCTATTGACCGGTGATGGTTGGTGTTCATATGATTAGAAAACAATACTCTGGATCCAAATATCCTCAGTACTCTAGATCCTCAGTTTCCTTGTCTGAGTACTCTTGCTTTTCTTCTTACGCTGTTTTTTTCTATTTGTAACTGAATTCTCAATCTGGTCATATACCTTCTCACCCAACATCTCACTCCCTCCCCACCACTGACTTTGGGGGAAATGGTAATTGTTCTGTCAAAAGCCTGTACAACATGGAGTATGAGAGATGTGGTGAAGTGAAAAGAATGATGTTTGGAGGCAGGGAATATAGCTTCCCTTCTTGGTTCTCCACCTGTGTAAGTATTTAGCTTTTCTTGCTTTCAATTTCTTAACTATACAACCAAGATGATAAACTAGACCTGCAAATTCCTTTAAATTTATGAACCTATAACTTCTCAATAGAATGGGAAAGTTAACACCACAAAGTTGAGATGAGAATTGGATAAAGGACTTTGAGATTGTGGGATTAACCCAAGTAAAGAAGGAACAGAAATCCAGTAGAGGAGTGTCTGAATAACTCCTGACCAGTGAAAGCCATCTGCTCTTATTCTTTAGATCTGTAATGTCTAGCATGGCACCTGATACGCAGCAGGTATTTAACAAATGCTTGTTGATTGACTGATTAACACTGTGAATGTACTATAGTCACAGATATCAGCAGTATGACCCAAACCACCACAGTTGCTGATAGTCAGACAACCAATTCAGACTAAAAAAAAAATGGGATTTAATTGCTTACTTCCTATCCCCTCATTGGATAGAACTCTGACCAATGAACCCACTATGCAGCCTAACTCACAGAAATAGCTGTAACTGAGGCAGAATATGTATTGCTGACATTTATATGGGTTTTATATATAGGATTTTAGGTAAAGTTTTAAGGTTTGTTGTTGTTCAGTCCTTTACTTGTGACTAGTTTTTTGTGATTCCATGGAACAGTCTCCTCCCTTCTATTTTCTACTATCTTTCAAAGTCTGTTCAATCTTATATTTACTGTTTTCATGACACTATCTATCCATCTTATCCTCTGCTACCTTTTTCTCTTTTTGTCTTTAATCTTCCTCAGTGTCAGAGTTTTTTCTAATAAGTCCCATCTTTTCACTAAGTGGTCTTAGTATTCAAGTTTCAGTTTCAGTATTTGGCCTTCCAATGAATAGTCAGACTAATTTCTTTAAGTACTGGCTGATTTCATTATCCTTGATGTTCAAAGGTCTCCATATCTTCTCCAACCTCACAATTTGAAAGCATTGCTTTTGTAGTATTTTGTTTTCCTTATACTCCAACTCTCATAGTCATACATTAATTACTACTCAAAAAACCATAGCTTATTTTAAAAGTGTTTTATTCCCCCCAATTATATGTAAAGACAATATTTAGTATTCATCTTTTTAAAAATTTTCAATAGTATTTTATTTTCCAAATACATATAAAGATAATTCTCAACATTTGTTTTTATAAGACTTTGCGTTTCAAATTTTTTTCCTCTCTTTCTTATCTCTCTCATCCCCAAGACAGCAAATAATTGGATATAGGTTAGATATATGTAATTCTTTTAAATATTTACCATGTTATGCAAGGAAATCACACCAAAAAGGAAAAAAACATGAGAAAGAAACAAAGAAACAAACAAAAAGTGTAAATACTATGTTTCAATCCACATTCAGCCTCCATAATTCTCTCTCTCCATCCCAGTGGATGGAATTGCCTTGAATCACTACATTGTTGAGAAGAACCAAGTCCATCACAGCTGATCATCACATAATCTTGTTATTTTGTACAATGTTCTCTTGGTTCCGCTCACTTCACTCAGCATTAGTTCATGTGTTTCCAGACTTTTCTGAAATCAATCGACTTATCATTTCTTATAGAACAATAATATTCCATTACCTTCATGTATCTTAACTTATTTAGCTATTCCTCACTTGATAGGCATCCACTCAATTTCCAGTTCTTTACCACTATAAAAGGGCTGCCTATTGGAAAGTTTTGCATATATGTGGGTCCTTTTTCTTTTTTTATGATCTCTTTTGGATACAGATCCAGAAGTAGCACTCCTGGGTCAATGGGTATTAATATTCATTTTAAAAAAGATTTTGAATTCCAAATTATTCTCCAACCTTTCCTTTTTCCCTTCTCCTTAGAATGGTAAGCAATTTAATATAGGTTATATATGTGCAATTATGTAAAACATTTCCAGATAAGTCACAATTGTGAAAGAAAAAACAAGCCAAAAGGAAAAAAATAAAGTAAGTGAAAAAAGTATGCTTCAACCTGCAACCTGCAGAGTCCATCAGTTTTTTATCTGTATTTGGATAGCAATATCCTTTGTTTTGGATCATTGTTTTGCTGAGAAGAGCTAAGTCATTCATAGCTTATTATCATACAATGTTGCTATTGTGTACAATTTTTTTTATTCTGCTAATTTCACTTGGCATAAGTTCATACAAGTCTTTCCAGGTTTTTCCAAAATTTGCCTGCTCATTATTTCTTATTGCACAATAGTATTACATTACATTCATATATCACAACTTGTTCAGCTATCCCCTAATTGATGGGAATCCCCTTGATTTCTAATCTTGTGATACCATGAAAAGGGCTGCTATCAATATTTTGCACATATGGGTCCTTTTCTCTTTTTTATGATCTTCTTAGAATACAGATCCAGTAGTGCTGGATTAAAGGGTATGCACAGTTTAGTTGCCCTTTAGCTATAGTTATAAATTGCTCTCCAGAGCAATTTAAGTAAGAACAGATCATACAAGTGCCTGGCATTATGGGGTTGAGAACAACACAATTGGTTCCAATAGCTGAGACATGGGAAATATTATGATTGGTTGGAAATTGGAAATGAGGGTCTAATAACAGCCCTTTTCTTTCTTCCTGTGACTAAAAAAAAAATCATTATTTGAGTCCACCTGAGAAGTCAAAGATAACAACTTGGACTTCTTTGGAGAGCAAAGCAGATATTCTTGAAAGATACCTTGGCCTTACTCCTTTATGGCAAACTAAATTCCTCAAGATTAGCAGAATTCCTTGTGGCAAAAATAAAATAGTGATTAACAAGAGAACCAGATTTTTAAACCACTCATTATAGGCCATAGAATTCTAAATTAAATTCAGAGAAAGAGAACCACAACTTAGTTATAGGACAAAATCAATTAATTGTAAATAGAATCAATAAGAAAATTATATAGAATCATTTTTAATCTTTTCAATAACAAAAACTTATCAGAAAATTTGATACAAGGATTTTTGTTCATTTGACCACATTCCTCATTATCCTAGATGCATTAATGTTGTCTAGGCAGAAGATTTTCAGTTTTCAAATATTCAAATATATATGTTATGTTTTGCAATTGGTTCTGTCTCTTGTTTAAGATAATTGTGAAAACATAGAATCTTTTCATTCTAATTATAATTAGGTAGCAGGAAGTGAGGGAGAAAAAACCTTGGAACACAGGGTTTTACAAGGGTTGAATGTTGAAAACTGAATGTTTTGAAAATAAAAAGCTTTAAAAATTAAAAAGAAAATGAAAAAAACCCAGTAATGTTCATTCTCCCCACTATAACATCATTATTTCTTTTTTTCTTTTTAAAGCTTTTTTTTTTCAAAACATGCATAGATAGTTTTTAACATTTACCCTTGCAAAATCTTGTGTTCCAATTTTATTCTCTATCCCTTCCTGCCACCTCCTCCCCTAGACAGCAAATAATCCAATAAATGCTAACCATGTGCAATTCTTCTATATGTGTTTCCACAATTGTCATGCTACTCAAGAAAAGTCAGATCAAAAAGAAAAAATTAGAAAGAAAACAAAATGCAAGCAAATAACAAAAAAATTAAAACACTATGTTGCAATCCACATTCAGTTCCCACAGTCCTCTCTCTGGATACAGCTGGCTCTCTCCATCACAAGACCATTGGAATTGACCTGAATCACCTCACTGTTAAAAAAAGCCAAGACCATCAGAAATGATTATCATATAATCTTGTTTTTCTGTGTACAATATTCTCTTGGTTCTACTTACTTCATTTACCATTAGTTCATGTCTCCAGGCCTTTCTAAAATCAGCCTGCTGATTGTTTCTTATAGAACAATAATATTCCATAACATTCCTATATCATAACTTATTCAACCATTCTCCATTCAATGGGTGTCCACTCAGTTTCTAGTTCCTTGCCACTACAAAAAGGGCTACTACAAACATTTTTGCATGTGTAGATCCTTTTCCCTTTTTTGTGATCTCTTTGGGATGCAGAACCAGTAGAGACACTGCTAGATCAAAGGGTATGCACAGTGTGATAGCCCTTTAGGCATAGTTCCATATTGCTTTCCAAAGTGGTTGGATCATTTCACAACTCCACCAACAATGCACTAGTGTCCCACTTTTCCCACATATTCTCCAATATTCATCATTGCCTTTTCCTGTCATCTTAGCCAATCTGAGAGATGTGTAGTAGTACCTCAGAGTTGTCTTAATTTGTATTTCTCTGATCAATAATGATTTCAAGCATTTTTCATGATTAGAAATGATTGAATATAGTTTCACTCCTGTGTTTATTGGAAAAAAAATTCTAGTATATCTCCATTTCATATGATGCTTGATTTTAATTTTAGAGAGATGCTTTTTTATATTAAAAAAGACACTGTGCCTATACTTTGTAGGGTCTAAGCATAAAAGAATGTTGTAATATTATTATTGGTTTTTTCTATATCTATTGAGATATAGTTTTGGATGTTTTGATTTTTAATATGATTGATTGTTAATTTTTTTAATGTTGAACCATCCTAGCACCATATTGAATCATATGGAATGATTTCCTAGATGAATTACTGTACTTTAATAGAAACTTATTTAAAATTTTTGAGTCATTGTTGATTAATAGTGTTAACCTATAGTTTTCTTTCTATATCATCTCTTTTTCTGGTTTAGGTATTAGATCTATGTTTTTCTCATAAAAGATTCTGGTAGGCTGCTTTCTTTGTCATTTTTGAGAACAATTTCTGAAATAATGGTGATAACTATTCTTTGAAAGTTTAATAGACCTTTTTTGTTGAATAGAAATTTCACAATTTATGTTATCAATTGTTTATTAAAAAAAAGTTTAATAGAATTCTCCTGTGAATCCATAAGAATCAGTAATTGTTCTCTCCCTTCCCCCTTTACCCTGGGGAGTTCCTTTATACATAGAACTATTTGCTTTTCTAAAATTAGGTTGCTTAAGATCTCTATTTAGTTTTCTGATAGTTTGAATACTTTATAGTTTTGAGGGTATTCTGGGTTTTGTGTGTGTATTCTTGGGTTGGATTTTTGTTTGTGTTTTAGAATATAATTGTATATGATGTATTCTGATTTTTAAAAATTCATCTAGCTTTGTTGTGATTTCATCATACTCATTTGCTATGTTATTGATGTGATTTCCTGCTCTTTTAAAAATCCAATTTGCTAAGAATCTATTAATTTCTTTTAGTCTTTTAAGAGAATGAAATTTTAGTCTTATTATCTTTTGGGGTTTTGCTTCCAATTTAATGGTTTTCCCTCTGATTTTGATGTCTTCCTTTGTGCTTAATTTAGTTTTGTTACTTTTAGTTTTCTAAGTTTTAAATGCACATTCAGCTCATTAATCCTCTCCTTTTCTATTTTTGCTTATATATGTAAGGATGGGATTTCCAATCCTCCCCCCGCCCCAGTACAGCTTTAGTTGCTTCTAAAAAAATTTGATGTTGTTTCATTATTACAAAGTTATTGTTTCTATCATTTGTGTTTTGACCCACTCATTTGAATTTTTCACTGTTAAATCTCTATTTTGGTAAGTATCTTTTGTTTGTGGTCCCTGAACCAATTTCTATTTTTTTTTTGCATTGTGGTTTATAAAGGATATATTTTTGCTTTTTCACATTTGTTTGCAATATTTCTATGCTCTAATATATGATCAGTTTTTGTAAAAAATTATATAGTGCTAAGAAATATGTTTGTTTGTTTTCTATTGCATCTAGAAGATGCCATGACTCTTTTTTTTTTTTTTTTTTACTTTTTGCCGAGGCAATTGAGGTTAAGTGACTTGCCCAGGGTCACACAGCTAGGGAATGTTAAGTGTCTGAGAACAAATTTGAACTCAGGTCCTTCTGACTTCAGGGCTGGTGCTCTATCCAGTATGCCACCTAGCTGCCCCATGCCATGTCTCTTTTAAGGCACTTAGGTGGTGCAGTTGATAAAGTGTCCATTGGGTCAGGAAGATTTATCTTCAGGAATTCTAATCTGAGCTCAGACACTTTGATCTATGCAATAATGGACAGTCATTTAACCCTCTTTGCCTCAGTTCCTAATCTATAAAATGAGTTGTAGAGGGAATTGGAAAACCACTCCTGTATTTTTGCCAAAAAAATCCCAAAAGTGGTCACAAAAAAATTAGACACAACTGAAATGACTAAATAATAAAAACACATACATCTTTTAACTCTAGTTTTTCCAGCAATTTATCCAATTTTATATTTTTCCTTTTATTTATCTTTCTGTTAGCCTAGTCAAAAACTGGAAAGTCTCCTGTCACTGTCTATATGTTCTTAAAGTTCAAATAACATTTCCTTTATGAATTTGGATACTAAAGTATTTGGAACTATATTATTGATATTGTTTCATTGTCTATTATTCTTTATATTATCATATAATTTCTTCTGTTGAGTCTGTTTATTTTTTGAATCTCCTTCCCCCCTTAGCATGATGGCAATTGCTCCATTTTTGGATTCATTTAATTCACATTAATTTTTTTCAATCCCCTCAGTTTTATTTTGTGCATGTTTTTTTTTAATGTGTTTCTTTTCGTTTTAATGTGTAAGAAATTGATTATAGAGTTTTGTTTTCTCAGTCAGTCTTTCATTTTTCATTTTATTGGATTGTTTAATTCATTCATGTTTGAAGTTATATCAGGTTTATATCTTCCTCCATCTGTCTTTAAAGTTGTTTTGTTGTTGTTGTTGATATGACTACCTCACATTATTGTGCTGTAAACACAATAGTATGTTCTTTTTACTATAATCTTTTTTTAAAAGTTAGTCCTTTTCTCATTACCTCTCTTCATACACACCTCTAATTCCCTCTTCTTTTTTCAATCCTTTTTCCTTTAGGATTTTGCTTTTTTTAGTTCCCTTTTTCTTTTTACATATTTCTTCCTTCTCTTTTTTCCTGTCAAGTACATTCTCCTTTCCTTTTCTTCCCTTCAGCTAATTGTTTATCCATTTTTCTTAAAATTTCATTTTGTGTCCTTTTCCCAAAAAGGATTTTTTTCATTCTCTCCATTACACAATATCTCTGTGTCTATTCTATAATCCTCATTTTCTAATTCATGACCTCTATAATTATCTAGTCTCTCTCTTTTCTCCATGTTTCTCATATACTCAATGTTTCCAAGGTAACAATTTTCGGTTCTCCTCTGTAGGTGCTTTCTGCCACTGCCTTATAGGACTTGTCCCAAAAATTTCTTTTTTCCATTCCTCCCCCCTCCCAGGACAATTCCAACTATTTCAGATGTCAGAGGAACACTGTCTTTTGTAAGATCCATCTTCCTCACATTTCTGATTATGTAGATATATACCCTTCCCTAGTTATCTTTCTCACACACAAATTTTCCTTAATTTTCTCCCTTTATCCAAACTTTCCCACTCCCTCTGATTGCCAGTTTTCCCCTGGATGTCCTGTTCTTTCTCTCCCAATTTAAGATGAGTAGACTTTGTAAATTCCAAATCCTTCATGTCACACCCATTATCCCCTTCTCCCTTCACAGATCATCTCATGACCCATGGAAGGATTCACCAGTGAAAATTGCTGTCATCTCCAAAGTAGGTCTCCTCTCTCCACTTTTTTTATTTCTACCTCCTCTCATAGGATCTCCCCCATAGGATCTTATTTCTTAGAAAACACAGAAATTGCCTCCTCATTGTTAGCCCTGAATTTGATGGCAGCACTTTACACACGTAGCACACGTTACAGGTCCTCCTGTATTTCTTCCTCTCTTTGAGGTATACTCCCATGTTGTAATGTAAACCCCTACATATAAAACATGATTAATCTATTGACAGGGCATCATCAGGTTCTGTCTATAATGTTCTTTCTGCCTTTTCAATATTACCTCAACTGTATTTCTGTCTTCACTCCTGCCTCCTCATGTACATTTAGAAATGTCTCTCACTAATCTCTCTGTTGTCACTTTGTTGCTGTTATCAGCCTTGCCTGTTAAATATATTCATACCTTTTACAAATACCTCTTGTATTTCTGTTGCCTGGAGTGTTTTAGAGGAAATAATCTCTTCAATTTTGGTTTTCTTTCTAAATATATTTCAAACTCTTCTTTCTTATTGAAATTCTCTATTTTTTCCTATATGGTTATGATTGGTCACCATGGACTAACCTCCCTTGCTCTTTCAAACACATTATTCTATTCTCTTCTATGTTTTCTAGTGCAGTCAGAATAGTCATATATCATTGAAATGTTCTTTTTTGTATTTGAAGATCTTTTACTGATGGCCAGAAAACCTTTTTTTTTTTTCTTATCTTTCCTAATTTGAATTGTTAAAAAACTAAGTGTCTTAGAGTTTGCAGTTTCCTTTTTTCCTGGAGGGAAATGTGAATTCTTTCAATTTGAATTTCATTTTCTATGTTCCAATGTTCTGGATAATTCTTTTCTATTATTTTGTTCATCACAGTATTAAAACTTTTTGCCTCAGTGTATTCTTTTGGAAGACCTCTTGAGGTTTTCTCTATGCATCCTAGCTTTGAGATCCTTGTATTTTGCTTGCATAGTAAGCATGTTTTCTCTTAAAGTTATTGTTTTTTTTATGTTTCTTTTCTTCTAGATTGTTTTTCACTGTGTATTTCTATGTATTTGCATTCCTGGAGTATTTATCTCTCTTTTGTTTCTTTAGTGAGACTTGCCATTTCAGGGTTCAGTTCAGTTTTTTTATTCTGCCCCGTTACTTTTGCTGTGAAGGCCATAAATTCTGTTCTCATAATTTCCATTTCTCTTTTAAGTCATGAAGGAATAATATGCTGTGCTTTCATGTTCTCAAATTCCACAGGGTTTTCTTTCTCATCAAGTGTTGGATGATTTTTCTTTGTTTTCTAGCATTTATTCATAGATGCCGGAACTCATTATGGAAGTCGTATTTTTTTTTTCTGTTGTTACTGTTTTTCCTGTTGATTTATCTGTTTTTGTTCAAGGTTTTGAGTTTTCTTCTTTCTGAAATTATTTGTAATGTCTGTCTTTTGTTTTTTTCCCCTTATTTTTCCTTTTACTCACTTTCAGATTACTTTCTTTCTGATTGTGGTTTCCTTGGGGATTAATTCTTAAAATGTTTCATCCTTTACCACCAAGCAATTCAAAGTTAACCAGTCTAATTCCCTGCCCCAAATGACTTTTCAGTCCAATTGAATGTTGGGCTCTTTCTTTTCTTGCTTCTCTCCCAGAGTCTCTCTATTCCCTAGTTCTCTTGCTGGCACAGGTAGCTCAGAGTTTTGTAATATTGATACTACAGGGCTATTGTCTCTAGCAGGCTTTTGTACCTCTGGCAGAGTGTGGATATATGACTGTCAATTGAAACCAGGGAAAATTTCCAAAGTTGTGAACTGGGATCTCCATGGTAGTAGCAAGAGAGAGGGAGAACCTAGTATAGGGTGGGTTTGGTTGTAAGTCTGCATCATATCCTTGGGTCTGCTAATGCAGTCTTCCTGTAGATAGTATAAGAAGTGAGAGGGTAGGTTACAGAGTATCAATTCATAAGCTCAGGGTTACAGAGTATCAGTTCATTGTGGGTTTTTTTTTAACCTTCTTTTACATTATGAATGTGCTAGACTGTGGAGACAGATGAAATTGCTTTATCTTTGGTGTACAAGTTCTGTTGTAGAAAGGTTTAAGAGGTCATGAAGATCAGAGAAAATGTTTAATTCTCCATCTTGTTGCTCAGTTTCTTCCCTTTATTAATAAAATGATTTTTATTTTTACTGTCATCTTTTCTCAAGATCCTTCTCTCCTATCAGCAGGCCAGTCTGACTAAGTTCTAGATAACTGATAATCCAGTCTGGAATATTGCCACATTTCCTACCAAGTAAGAGTTAAGGAGTGGAGGGGATTATTTTATCAATTTCTGTCCTTGGACCTGAGCCAGTTCTTGCCCAAGCTTACCATGATCACCTCATCTCTACTACTAATATAAGAAACAGTCCTATAAATCTCCATTTCTCATCTTGTTACCTTCTTTCCTTGTAGTTCCACATATATTGGATTGAGACATACATTGGGTTGGGGGTGGGAAGTGTCTCTATGGTCCTTTGACCAAGTGGTGCTCTCTCAAATTCCTATTTTCTTCAGGTACTCTGCCTTTTTCTGGGTTTCAAGATATCTCTTTGACTAGATATTTAACTTGTGCTTTTCTGTCAACATTGGACTGGAACCTAAATACTGTATTTTGCAATAGTTGATTAATTTTATGCAACTTGAATTAGAAGCTTTGGAATCAGTTATGAGTCAAATTAATATTGTACTTTTGAACTAAGAATTGTTGTTTTTCCTTAATAGGACTGGGCAAACACACACACACACACACACACACACAGACACACAGCCACATACCTTAATATTTTCCCTTTAAGCTAAAAGCACATTTCACCATCTCTTGTAAAGTAGAACTAAAGAAGACATGAGTATAAGAAAAATGTATTTATTAATCCAATATATAGAGAGAAAGGAAAGGGAAGGAAATAATATAGAACCAAATGTTTGATACCACTATGCTAAGCACTTTTTTTTTTAATAAATGTTATCTTATTTTTCCTCAAAAAAATCTTGTGAAGGAGATACTGTTATTATTACCATTTTACAAACAGGGTTAAGTTACTTGTTTAAGGTCACATAGCTAGTTAAGTGTCTAAAGCTGGATTTGAACTCAGGTCTTCCTAACTCCAGATCAGGCATTCTAACACTAAACATATGAGCACATGGACTTAAGAATCTGAAATCTATGTCCTAGAGATCTGCTGATGTTTAGCCTTAACTCTTCTCTATTTCTGCAATAGCCTCCTATCCTACCTTCATCTGCTGAATTTTTGCACATACTTTAAAGCATAACTCAAACACTCTATCCTCCCTGAAGCATTGCCTGCTTGCTAGTAGATAAGATCTTTTCACTGGATCTCATTAATGCACTGATCTGTGCATATGTGTGTATGTATGTAATAGAATATCTGAGTTTGCATCTCATTCTCTATTAAACTATAAACCTGAAGGCAGGTTCTAGATCTTATTACAAATCTGCATTTCTCCAGTGTCCAGCAGGCATCAGTGGATAGAGTATGAGGACTGGAGTTGAGAAGACCTGAGTTCAAGTTTGACCTCAGATATTTACTAGTTGTGTGACTCTGGGCAAGTCATTTAACCCATTTTTGTATTATTGAAGATAATCGAGGTTAAAAAGGTCAAACCTAAGACTTTCTTACTCTAGGTCATACACTCCTTAAAACAAACAAATGCAGCCTATTCATGATCTATTTTCTCAAACTATGCTATTGTAACAATGAAAGCCATCCTTGGGCTCAAGGAGGCAGATACACTCACATATCCTCTCAATAAGGAGTCTGTCTTAATTCCAGATTTGATTCAGTCGTAAGGGAGTCTGGCCTCTATTTAAAGGAGTTAGTATCTGTCTCAAATTCTCTGGCTCATTATGTTCCTACCCTGAAGCCTCGGAGAAAAGTATCTAAAATTAAGGTTTTGTTCATATATAAAATTTCCTGAAAAATGGAGATGTAGGAGAGTACTTAATGTACAGTATAATCAGATATAGGACAACTATTTATTTCCTTCATACACAAAAGAAATATTTAATGTAAGATATTCCTAAGGTAATTCCCAAGGTGCCTAATATAAGATAATTGATAAAAACTTTAAACCTGTAATCATTGTCCCAGGAGATTGAGAATTAAACTCCATAACATAAACAGTTTACCGGACTAATGAATGAATAGGCATTTTACATTTTACCATGATCCTGTACTATCCAAATAGTTTTCTTTAGATCCATCTTTTATGGTAAGGTAGGCCAAGAATTGAATACATCTTTCTGCTGGAGATCATCTCATCCAAGAAAGGTTTAGTTGCTAAACACTCTTTTTGATGCCAGTCAACTCATTCAGTATTTCTTTTAAAGTCACAAGGTTGCCTCAAAAGCCAGGAGGAATGTCCATTTGGAGATGTTGCTTAATCACCTATATTTTGTAAAGAAGCAAAACAGAAGAAGTAATCCTCAAACCAGTCTGAAATTTGCCTTTATGGAAGGACATGAGTGTTAGCTGCCAAATATTCATATCCACTCTAGTATTAGTTTTTGAGAAAGGCTTCCAGGGATAAAGCCCTCTTGAGAGCCTCAAATGGTCATGGCTTACTCAGCAAATGGGAAGTAAAGGACACTGAGGATGAAGTCCCTGTTGCTCTTTAACATCCACTGCATCAATATTTTTTCCCTTTCAGGGATCAGAAAAGGAATAATTTCATTATCTCAAAGCACAAGTTCCTCAGTGCTAACTCACATGGCCCCAGAAGTTGCCAAGGGAACTCAGGGTATGTTTTGTGGGATGATCTATAATGGTTATCCCCATGCATGTTCCATGAGGGTGCAAATTTCCACTGTACTACCATACAGCAGTCATTAAAACTATTGAGTATTGCTTAAAAAATAGAAAAGGAGAAAAATTAATTATGAATAGAGGGAAAGTTCTTGACCAAGCAAAGGCTTTAATAAGATGAAATGGACAATTTTATTACATATAATTGAAAGCATGTGCCTAAATAAAATTAATGCAGTTCAAATGAGAATGGAAACTGTTAACTGGGAAAACATTTTTGCAGGATTTTTCTTGACTAAGGGGAGGCATATGCTGAAGCTAACTCTGGCTTCCCAAAGATAATTGCTAGATTTTCAGTGAGAGGACATAAACAATTTACACCTCAGGAATCACTATAGATCAGGACTTTGTATGTTGTTCATTGATTGTTGGGCTTAAGAAAGCATTACTAATACAGATTAAACTTAAAAGAGTGTGCATAGTTTTTTTTTTCTTTTCCCACATAGCCTTGTATTGCTCTGTAACCCATTGAGCTCAGAAAAAGTACAGCAAAAGGCTCAAGGAAATTCATCAGTCTAGAGGCATGATGACAATGAAACAAGACTACATCCTGAAAGGATGATGATGATAACTGACATTTATGTATCACTTTTAGAATTGAAAACTGCTTTACATCTATTATCTCACTTGAAATTCACAATATTCCTAGTTAAAAACCTGATATCAAAGATACTTGGGAAATTGATACACATATATAAGAATGAGAATCATTCTCCAACAGGCAGTTAAAATTTATGAAAAGGCAGTTTTAAAAAAATTATTTTGAAAAAATATTTTTCTCCCATTTTTGGTTAGAAAATTAGATAAATCATGTTTCTTGTTGGTTTTGTCCCAACAGAAGGAGAGGGGAATGAGAAAGACCAAAGTTAATCAAGCATCTTAGCTTGATGATCTCTTTGAAATATGGATTTAGTAATTCATGGTTGATCCAAAGAGTATACAGAGTTTTATAGTGCTTTGTATATCATTCCAGATTATTCCCTAGAATGACCAGACCAGTTTACAGGTGCAATCAACAGTGTATTAGTATGCCTATTTTTCCATATCCCTCCAGTATTTGTTATTTTCTTTTTCTGTCATCTTAGCCAATTGGATGAGTATAAGATAGCATCTCAAAGTTGTTTTAATATTCATTTCTCTAATTATTAGTGATCTAAAGCATTTCTCATATAACTATTCATATCTTTGATTTCTTTCTTTAAAAGTGTTCTATTCATATCCTTTGACTATTTATCAATTGAAGAGTTGCTCTTATTTTTATAAATTTGGCCCATTTCTCTATATATTTGAGAAATAAGATCTTTATCAGAAACTTGCTGCCAAATTTTTTCCCAGTTCCTTTTTTTTTCTAATTTTGACTTCATTGGCTTTGTGTAATTAAAAAAATATGTAATAAAAATTATATACTACTTTCTGTGAATTCCTAACTATAAATCTGACAGGAAATTTCTTCCATTCCCACCTACTTTGCTTGTGATGTCACCCTTTATGTCTAAATCATGTACCCATTTCAAGCTTATCTTGATATGCAATGTGAGATGTTGATCTGTGCCTAATTTCCAATTTTCCCAGTAGTTTTTGTTAAATAGTTATTTCTTGCCCTAATAACTGGAATTTGGGGGTTTATGACACACTAGATTACTATGCTAATTTGCTTATATGGAATCTATTCCAGAAAAGGAAGCTTTCAAAAGAAGAAATGTAAGCTATCCACAGCCATAGTAGAAAAAATGCTTAAAGCCATTCTGAGATTCCACCTCACACTCATAAGAATGGCAAAGATGACCAAAAAAATGGTAGTTATCAAAGGCATTAGAAGGAAAAAGGCACACTAATGCACTATTGATGGAACTGTGAATTGCTTAAACCATTCTGGAAATCAAATTGGAGTTTTATCACAAAAATCTACTCCAGTATTTATTATTTTCCTTTTCTATCATCTTAGCCAATCTGATGAGTATAATACCTCAGAGTTGTTTTAATATTATTTTCTCTAATTATTAGTGATCTAAAGCGTTGTTTTATTTGACTATTGGTATCTTTTCTTTCTTTCTTTTAAAATGTCTTCTTCATATCCTTTGACCATTTATCAATTGGAGAATTGCTTTTATTTTTATAAATTTGACCCATTTCCCCATATATTTGAGAAATAAGACTCAAACATGATCTATAACTTTGTTTTGCCCCTTTCCACAATCTACTTTGTATCATACATATTTGTGGACATGTCTATCCTCCTGCCTTCTCTCTAGAAAATTGTAAACTATTTGAGGGCAGGAATCATGTTTTTTTGATCTTTGTAGTTAATTTAGTGCTTTACATAAAGTAGACACTTAAATGTATGTTGGCTTGAATTGATGTAAGATATAAAATGGGTCAAACCTCATGAAGAATGGTAAAGAACTAGGGTTTTCAATAGCTCCTCAGCTTCTCCCCTCATGTGAAAAAGATGAATTGATCCTGTGATAGTCTGCAAAAAATGATAGCAAAAGGGCCAGAGGTTCACCAATGATTGGGTGCTGAAGATTCTGCCATGTATGGGAAGAGTCATGGTACTGGACTTGTTTGGAAACCTGACTTGGAAGAAACATGGAAATGAGCCACCATGCTTCTCTAGACCATTAAGTTGCACTAAGAACATCCAGATCTTTCAGCTATTATGTAGACCCAGTTGGAACCAATATTTTGGGAACATTTCTTTTGTTTGGGAACTTGAATTCAATTATGAATCAAGAACCAAAATGGATTGCACTAGTTTGTTCAATGCCAAATTCAATTTCTTTTTGATAGGACATCAAAATATTCTCTTGGCTGATGTTTTATTTGGTTCTAGTCCCTGGGATCTGGAGAAGATTAGAACACAGAGATGCAGGTAGTTGTGCGCAAGGTAGAAAAAGCCTAAAGGGGCTGGACCTCTATTAAAAAAAGAGAGGTTAAGTCTATTGATGGAGGTTGATGCAAATTGGGGAAAATCTTGTCCCCAATTTGAGGGAGTTATTGAGAAAAAGGAGGCTTTTTCACTCTCAATACTAGGAAAGGTCAAATTTTACAGGAATATCCAGGTGTGAAAGGGATTTTAATAAAACTTAATAGGCTTATATATTTAGAGATTGGAGAGATGTCAGAAGCCATCTATCCCAATTTCCTCATTTAAAAATGAGGAAACTGAGGACCATGAAGGTTAAATGACTTCCCACCGTCATATAAGTAGTAAATGTCAAAGGGAGGATTTGAACCCAGGACCCCTGATTCCAGAAAAAAAAATTCCCTTTCCATATGCCTCATTGATCATGGAGCTCACTATTCACAAATAATATAATAAATAATGTCTACTTCAATTCAAACAGTTGCTTAATGTCAGACACATGATTGTTAGAGAGATTCATGGGATCTCTCTTTCTTTCCACTTTACCATGTTGACTTACTATTGCCAGACCTATATTCTTCGAAGGCAAATGTATGTTCAGGGTCTCTGCTTTTGCTCTATTGGGGTTGTGCAATGCATGCAAAGACAGCAAAAATCTTTATGGAAATGAATCTCACGAATTACATTGATTTAATTCAGAGTAATTTCATGGTGTAGTTAGTTATCACTCAACAAGTGTGATACTGGTTTTTGTAATGAACATTTTACTTTGGTAGGAATTTTAGCAAATTAATGTGGTTTGTTTCACTTTTTTCTTGGTGTAGAATTCATTTTAGTTCAAGTCTATGAAAGACACATCCATCTAATATTAATTTAATCAGCACAAATCTTGGAGATAGATCTTCTGGAAAACTACTAGCCTGCCAAGAAGTTCCCTAGCCTATCTTTTTTTTTTCTTTTACTAGCCTGACAACACTTAATAAATTACTAGGCCATAAAAATTCTAGACAGTCTGCCAAATTTGCATTGGCTTTACCCACTCGTACCAATGCCATTCCCTGGGCCTCTGTGTCTAAGAGCCTCTGAATCCTCCCAGATTCTGTCAGCTGTTCCTTCTATCAATCAAGAGAACACATAAACCTTTGCCTGTGGCTGATATACTGATGGTCCCTCAAGTCCTACCCCAACAGACAACAACTTAGGGTCTGAGCCATGCTGTTCCATCTTCTAAATCTTCCCATATACTTTGTGAAAGTTACTAACATTACTAACAGGTAATGATTAGAGGTTAGCCATAGAACTGGGATCCTCCCTCATAGGACTAGTTGGTCAGATCTTGGGCCTGAGGTAAATCCTACTGAGCACACTCTTGACTCATATTCCTTTTAATGTCACAGCAAAAAGGGTATCACATCTCCATTCAAAGACTTTCTTAGCTCTGATACTTAACTAGTGGTATAAACTTGACCAAATTGTTCAACATTCTGAGCTTTGATTTCTTTCTCTGTAGAATTGCTAGAATAGTGCTAGCAATGGCTCTTTGTGGTGTGTATTCTAAAGAATATACAAAAAAGTGTAAAACAGCCAGATAAATTACACAGTTATGGTCTAAAGTTTCATATTGCATTTCCAGTAGACCCAATCATCGGGTTGGATTAGGGACTGAGCCTCAGTTGAGATTTCTAATGAATGGGATTGCCATAAGTCTCTGATATTTTCTGAGCCAACCCAATATAATATTGTAAGAGGGAGCTTTCAGCTGCTATTACATGGTAATGTAATCTAAAGAATTTTGGTTTTTGTGTATTTTATATTGTTTCAGAGTTGAAATAGACCACAGCATTTAATCCAACTTGTGTTAAACCATTATAATCTCCACAACATCTTGGAAAATGGCAGCCAGTTCCCCATTGTGAAAGCTCTTGTTAGGATAGGGTTTTTTCCCCTCCTGAATTCAGCTGAAATCTTTGCAACTTCTATCCATAATTCCAAGTTCTGCTTCCTGGAGCCAAAGACGATTCTCATGTTAGTAACCAAGTTTTCTCTTCTCCAAGGTAATCATCCTTAATTTTCCTGCTTGCTTCTCATAAAACAGTTTCTAATTCCTTCTCAGTCTTGACTCTCTCTTCTTTGGATGTAATCAGTTTATCAATGCCCTTCCCAAAATGCAATTATAGTCCATTATAGTCCAGTTGAAATCTGACCAAGGCA
This sequence comes from Myrmecobius fasciatus, assembly GCA_023553655.1. Classification (NCBI taxonomy): domain Eukaryota; kingdom Metazoa; phylum Chordata; class Mammalia; order Dasyuromorphia; family Myrmecobiidae; genus Myrmecobius; species Myrmecobius fasciatus. The sequence goes on from JAJPUD010003506.1 coordinate 67,879, forward strand.
AAGAGCCCTAGCACTTCCTTTGCTCTAGATATTGGGCCTTCATTAATGCAGCCCAGGATTCTATCAAGTTTTTTCGACTGCCATTATCACCCTAATTCATCTGGGGCTTGTGGGTTACACAAACCTTTGGGTCTTTTTCACATAAATTCTTATCTGGTCATTGGCTGCCTGCACTACTGTGATTGTTTGTTTGTTTACCCAAGCACAGAACTTAACATTTAGTAAAGTATACTAAGAAATACACTTGTAAAGTACACTTCCAACAAGGAAACATTGATAAAGAACTTAATATATATTTAAGTTGGAAGCAGCTAGATGGCTTAATGAATTGAATACTGGGCCCCAATTCAGGAGTACCTGAATTTAAATTTGGCTTTAGATGCTTATTATCTGAGTGATCCTAGGCCAGTCACAATTCTATTTGATTCAATCCATTGAAAAAGGAAATGACAAACTACCCCTGTATCTTTGCCAAGAAAACCCTGCAGGTTGTAATGCAGATATAATGGTGTACTATGGTCCATGGGATCTCAAAGAGTGATGACTGAATGGCAATAACAACAATGTTCCACCCTGGGGATATAAAGAAAGCAAAAACCGACCCCAGAGAGTTTGTATATAAATATAATGACTGTTGACGTATACACATAAAAATGCATATAGGGGAAGTGGAAAGCAATCTGAGGGGAAAGTACTAGTACCTGGGAAGAGGAGAAAGGGATAGACCAAGAAAGACCTTCTGCAGAGGGTGACATTTGATTCAAGTCTTAGAGGAATCCAGGTATGTCAAGAGGCACAGGTGAAGATGGAGAACATTCTAGTTATAGGGGATAGTCGATTCAAAGGTGTGCAGAGGCTAGTTAGAACATTATGTGTAAAGGAAAGTAAGTAGGTCGACCCATCATTCTAGTTTGTCACAATCTTGGATTCCAAATCAGTTGTTTCACATAAACCATGCTTTTCACCTGCATGTCAATGACAAATGTAGTAAGCAATATAATGTCTCTAAGTTGGTGATGAAAGGGTCAAACAAACACAGAGACCTGAGGCACTTGGCTGGAGACCTCCTTCTATTGATTCATTAGTCACTACTTTTGGGGTTTCATAACTGAATCAATTTAGAGTTCACTTAATTATACTATCCTCTTTAAACCACATCTCTCCAACTTGCACAAGGCTATCAGATGTTTTTGTCAGATGTCCTACTAGTATCTAAGTATTTATGTTTACAACATTTTCCAAATAGAGTAGCTTTGTAAAAGCATGTTCTCACAGTCTGAAAGACAAGGAAACCTAGGAATGTTTAGGTGGTGCAATGAATAAAGTAATAAACCTGGAATCTGGAAGTTCTGAATTTAAATCCAGCCTCAGACATTTTCTAACTGTGTGGCCTTGGATAACACTTTTAACCTCCATTTTTCTTAGTTTCCTCAATGGTAAAATGGTGATAATAATAGTACCTACTTCCCAGGGTTGTTTGGAGAATCATATGAGATAATATTTATAAAGCTCTTAGCACAACACCTGACATATGGTAGGTGCTAAATAAATGCTATTATTGTTGTTGCTGCTGTTTTGGGAGGATCAGCTAGTTACCTGGAGTCAAGAAGACTCATTTTCCTGAGTTCAAATCTGATCTCAGACACTTACTAGCTGTGTGACCCTGGGCAAGTCACTTAACCTTGTTTGCCTCAGTTTCCTCATCTATAAAATGAGTTGGAAATTTCAAACCACTCTAGTATCTTTGCCAAGAAAACACCAAATGGGCTCACTAATAATCAGACATGATTGAAAATGACTGAACAACAAAAATCTGTGTGTCAAAGAGGTTGCATTTATTGCTGGTAGTCCTAAAGAGGGCCCCTGCATTCCCACTCAGAGACTCATTATAGGCAATATATAAAGAAAAGGAAAGCTCAAACCTCCGATCCATTGCCATCCCAGATTTATATCTTCTAGAAAGTTGACTTTCATGCTGTCTTTGCCACCATGGACCAATATATTGAATAATAACAGCTCACATTTGTAGAGCTGAGATTCAAATTCAGGTCTACTTTTTCCAAGATCATCTTCTGCTGAAGTTCATAATTTTTCATTCATAATATTTATAATAATTCATTCATAATAAGAATTCAGAATCATTCATAAGTAATCAACTTCCTGGAGAAAAGAACAATATAGGTAACTCTAGTGGCAACCTGACAATGTAGAGAAGACCTGAGCTTTCTCTGACAAATATTGGTTGTGTGACTCCAGATAGGTCACTACCTCTCCTTGTTTTAGGTTAACTCTCCAAGACTCTAATTGTTGGGAAGACATTTATCTGCCTTGGTAAAGGGAATTTCCTCATCTGAGAGTTCCTATACAAATGTAATCCCAGGTCCAGTCCATATCCTATTGGTAAAGAGCCAGAACTTGGAAACCCTTTGATTTACAAGAAATTTAGGTAAGTAGATGAATAATAGTCCTAGCATAACAGCTGGAAGGTACTTTAGATGATATTTCATAAATCCACCTGTTACAAATGACAAGATGGCCTGAGAGAGTTTTGTTATTGTGTTCAAGGTCACAAAATAGTCCTGGAGTTTGAACCAAGGACTTGTGATTCCATGTTCAGCCATATTTTACATTGTGTTTTGGTCCCTCATTCTTCTCTATTGTATTTGGAATCAGGAGAGAACTTGGTTGTATCATAAGAATTATGGCTGGATGGGACCTTGCAGATCATCTGCACCCACCTGTACTTATACCAACTGAGTCCAAGAGTCTGCAATTGATTTGTTCAAAGTCACATGTATAGCAAGTAGCTAGGTAAGAACATCAGAGCTTACAGCTAACTTCAGAAGGGGAATAAAGAATCAGGAAAATGACTTACTTCTTCAAAATCTTAGGCAGAGGTAGAAGAAGCCTTCGAGACCATCAGATCCCAGGTCTCCGTTTTATAAGTGGAGGAACTGGGGTTTAGAGTGCTGGGATTTGTCCTTCGTTCTTGAAGAGGACCATGACATCAGGGAGGTGATGCCATGACATAAAAATGGATTGGATTTAAGTGAGGGAGGCCTGTGCAAGGTCACCTGCCTCACTTTTCCCTCTGGAGTCATCTGTGTTCAGTGGCAAAATATAGATCAGGAAGACTGGATATTGCCCTGGAGATAGTTGGAGACTTTGGCCTTTGTAAGCTAAGGTCTTCAACAATCTCAGTTTGACTGAGGCTCTCCCATTCAGTGATTAAGGATAGGTAGCAGTTGAGACAAAGAATCTGCAGGCAGACAATTTTTCAAGGTCACCAACCTACCTGTTGGAGAGCTGGTGCTGGAGCCTAAGTCTCTGGAGTCCTAATCTAGTATATTTCCTATAATACTAATTGGTTTTTGTAATTAGGAACACCCCAATCCCTGAGAAGGTTAAAGTGGAGTTTATAAATGGATTTGACTTCAGTTTGAAGATATAAGGACCATAAGAGCAACTGCCCAATATCGGACACAAATATGGCTTTACGCCTCTGGTCTCAGGTTCCTTCTCTGTAAATGAGGATTGTAATACTTGCACAACTAGCTCATATCATTGTGTTCAACCCTTGTGAAACCCTATGGTGCTATAGAAACATGAGTTATTATTATTGTTATTCTGTATCTGCACATCAGTTTTATTTTTCGAAGCTGGTCTGGTTCCCAAGATTGTTTCATTCCTGGTGATTGGAAAAAGGAATTAAAAGGCAAATCAACTTATTTGTGCAATCACTGTGAACAGCCAGTGCAATCATGCCTTATGAGATCTGGGTCCAATATAGTAATTATTTATGAGGTTTGAGAACAACGCCTGTGTAAAGCAAGGGCAGTCACTGTTTACAAGATTTTCAAATCTAGGGCTCCCTCACCTCTCATACATTTGGATTGTGCAAGCTTTCCCAGACTGCTGTTTGTGGGCACTTGGTGAATTTCACAATGGAGCCCTATGCCCAGTGCCCAGCCGACTGGAACTCTGGTATGACTGGGGTGGGGTAGGACAGGGTGGGGGAGAGAGAGGGCAGAGAGTTCATGCCCTATACTCTGCCAAGTTGTAACTTGACTTGGAGAGGATTGTGGCCATTGTAAGCACTGTTTATGGAGACCACTGCTCTTTTCCTTGTGACAGAGTATTATTCAAATGTTGTTTTTGTGTTCACTGAAGTATGTAATTGCTGCTTTGTTGACATGAACTCTAAGCCACATTCACAAACCCTGTACAACCAGCTAGTGATCTGTTTGACCTGCGCAAATGGGTTTATCTATAGCTAGCACTTGAATTGGAGAATGAGGAGAGGAATAAGGATAAGGGTTTTCATGCATTCAAATAATGATTTATCCATTAAACTAACTTGTTAAACACCTACTATGTACTGTGGAGGTACTGTGGATGCAAAAGCAAAACAATAAAATTCCTAACCCTGGAGGAGCTAAAATCTATTGCGACGAGGTAAAATAAATGAACGAGCATTTATTAAACACTTATTATGTGTCTAGTTTTAGAATGACCCATTTCATTTAGGAAAGTTTTCAATGACCCTCTTCATATTACTAAAATTTCCAATGAGGATGGCATCTTTGGAGATATATCCCAAAGCATCAGGAGTATGCTGGTAAAATGCTTAATAATCAGCTCTCTGAAAACCACACATTTGAAAGTTTTATTTGAATCATTAACATTTTCCTTATCACTTCCTTAAAACTAAACCATCAACAATAAATCCTGTTCTTATTATAGTATCTACTGATTTCTGAGGGATAAATGCTCACATTAAATTTTCAGTGTATTTCTGGCAGGTATATATGGGTTGCAAGCTGCATTTTTAGAGGTAATATCCTCCTAAATAAGCTCATTTACCCATGTATATATTAGAATAAAATACATCTTTTATATAGCTCTAATATCATAGGCAGCTTCTCACAATGACTAAAGAGCTGAGCCTGTGCTGGTGGAGACTTGGGTTCATTTTCTGATGTTGAAATTACTGGTTGTCTGACTATTGGCCATCAGGCTACTCATTTAACTTCTCAGTGATCCAGAAAACTCCCTATGGACTCAGTCAGAGACTGGTTACTTGCAGAGTTCCCTATGCTGCCAAATGGTGGATGTTTTTAAAAGAGTTTCAAAGTACCTTCCTCACAACAACCCTATAAAGTTAGCAGTGGAAATACAAGCCACCATTTTGATGTGATATATTAACAGCACTGATGTTCTGAGCAGTTATTAGGTGCTTGAGGAAAGCACCTGAATTTCTTTAAGATGCTCTCCATCATGGTGCAGTGGATAGAGCACCAGCCCTGAAGTCAGGAGGACCTGAGTTCAAATCTGGTCTCAGACACTTAACATTCCCTAGCTGAGTGACCCTGGGCAAGTCACTTAATCTCAATTGCCTCAGCAAAAAGAAAAAAAAAGATGCTCTCCATCATGCTATGTCACACACAAAAGATACTCCTTATTTTTGAAGATTGAATTATAGAGTATCAGGGGCGGAGCCAAGATGGCGAACTGCAGACAGCGTTCAATGTAAGCTCCTGAGACCTTCCCTCAGACACAGACAAACTGAGCCTCTGAACTGGTTCTGGAGTGAGGGCTTCACCAAACACTTGGACTACAACACACTTCTATCAAATATCTACTTTGAAAGAACTTCTGAGGTCAGTTTTAGACGGGCGGGGGATCGAGCAGCTCCCGGTGCTCAGACGTCAGTGCACAGCTGGGATGCAAGTCCGGGGCTGGGATGGACCAGAAGATTTTAGGCTGCCAGGAAGTCCCTGGGAGACCCTTGGGCCACTTTGCTCTGCTTGTGGGCAGGTGCTTTGGCAGGTCTACCTTTGATAAAGGGTGGATTGAGAGCAGCTGAAAGTGTGGTCCTAGTGCGGATCTAGCCAGATCAGCCCCAGACTGGAAGTCAACTCGGCAAACAGCCCCAGGGCAAATTGAAATCCAGTCTGCTGCTGCAGCCACTGCTGCCTCTGCTGCTGCTGAGGCTGCAGAATTCCCTGCTGGTGACTGATACCTCAGCTAACCATCATGAGCAAGAAGAAGAGAGCTCTCACCATAGACAGCTTTTATGGAGAGAAACTAGAGCAGTCCCCAGATCCTGAGATTCTGAAAACAATCCCAGATAGAGCCACAAAGGTGGACTTAAGCTGGTCTCCCTTTCAGAAAGCTTACCTGGAAGATTGCATAAAGAATCTCAAAAGAGAGCTAGAAGAAGATTGGGGAAATAAACTGAGAGCAGTGCAAGAAGGAAACATCGCCCTGCAACAGAGATGTGAAAAACTGGAAAATTAGTCTGGTGAATTGGAAAAAGTTGCCAACTCACTGGAAAATAAAAATAGTGAATTGGCAAAAGACAACAATTCACTGAAAAACAAAATTGGTGAATTGGAAAAAGACAACAATTCACTGAAAAATAAAATTAGTGAATTGGAAAAAGACAACAATTCACTGAAAAATAAAATTGGCAAAATGGAAAAAGAATGCAATGAACCAAAAAATTCAATTGGCCAGTTACAAAAGGACCTAAAAAAGATAACTGAAGGAAATAATACCTTTAAAATTAAAATTGAACAAATTGAAATGAATGATGCAATAAGACTTCAAGAATCAGTCAAACAAAAACAAAAAAATGAAAAAATAGAAGAAAATATGAAATATCTCCTAGGAAAAACAACTGACTTGGAAAACAGATCCAGGAGAGACAATTTAAGGATTATTGGACTCCCTGAAAGCCACAATGAAAAAAAGAACCTGGATGCTATCTTCCAGGAAATCATGAAAGAGAATTGCCCTGATGTTTTAGAATCAGAAGGAAAAGTTGGTATTGAAAGAATCCACCGATCACCTCCTGAAAGAGACCCCAAAATTAAAACCCCAAGGAATATCGTGGCCAAATTTCAGGACTATCACACCAAGGGAAAGATATTACAAGCTGCTAGAAAAAAACAGTTCAAATACCGAGGAACTGTCATTAGAATTACACAGGATCTGTCAGCTTCCATATTGAAGGATAGAAGGGCCTGGAATCAGATATTCTGAAAGGCAAAAGAACTTGGATTACAGCCAAGAATAAGCCATCCAGCTAGAATGAGCATCATCTTCCAGGGAAGAAGATGGTCATTTAATGATACAGGAGAATTTCACCTATTTCTAATGAAAAGACAAGATCTGAACAAAAAATTTGACCTCCAAACACAGAAGAAGCGTAAAAAGGTAAAAAGGAAAGAACTCTTGAGAACTATATCTCTACTAGGGGTATCCTTAAAGAATGGGGGTATAATTTGATTTTACTTTGATAATATGAAAAAGAGAACTAGAGGGGAAAAGGTTGTCATATTGGGGAAAAGAGGGGAAAAGTGGTAAAATAAGATCTAAAAAAAAGGAGGTAAAAACAAGGTAAAATCACTTGAAGAGGCAAAGGAAACCTAATATAATTGAGAGAAAGAGGGGAGGGAGATGAGCATTGTGTAAATCTTACTCTCATTAGGTTGGGCTCTAAAAGTGTATATTAGACATTCGATTTCACATAGAAACTTGTCTGTTGCTAGAGGGAAGTGGGAGGGAAAGGAGGAAAACTAAGGGACAAACTAATAGAAGGGAAAATAGAAGAATCAGGGGAAAGGAGTAAAAACAGGGGGAGGGGATCTATAGGGTGTTGGGGGAGGGGGTCATCAAAAGCAAATTACTGAGGAAGGGGGAAGGGAGAAAGGGGAAAGGAAAGGGGAAAACATAACTTGGGTAAATAAGATGGCAGGAAATAAAGAATTAGTTATTCTAACTGTGAATGTGAATGGGATGAACTCTCCCATAAAGCGGAAGCGGATATCAGACTGGATTAAAAACCCGAATCCCACAGTATGTTGTCTACAAGAAACACATCTAAAACATAGTGACACATATAGGATGAAGGTAAATGGCTGGAGCAGAAAATATTATGCTTCAGGTGAACAAAAAAAAGCAGGGGGAGCAATCCTTATCTCAGATCAAGTAAAAGCCAAGATAGATCTAATCAAAAGAGATAAGGAAGGAAACTATATTTTATTAAAGGGTACCATAGATAATGAATTATAGAGTATCAGGGGTGGAAGAGTACTTAGAGATTGTCTAGGCCAACTCACTAATTTTATTGATGAAGAAACTGAGACCCAGAAAATTTAAACAACCTATCCCAAATCATAAACTAGTAAGTGACAGAAATTGGATTTGAACCCATATCCCAAGATGCCCAATTAAATGCTCTCTTAAATTTGCAACATGATTTCAAGTTTCTTTTCTAGTCACAATTTCTTTGTTTGGGATAACATTATTAATCTCTATCAATAGATGATGATGACTTACCCAAAATTCTAGCTGGAAGAATACATCACTGTGGACATGGAGGTGATCTTGGGTTCTCAAAGACTATACCATCAGAAAATAAGCTAAGCTGAAAAGACTTCATGTACCAGCAGATTAATTTTAGGATAAGCCTGTAAATTCTGAAGAGACTCATGACCTGAAATGTGTCCTAGAATCACAGATTTAGAAGCAGGAGAGAACTTGGAGTCAAGCCATTAAATAAAGTAAGAAAGATTTACTGTGCACTTACTATGTGCTAGCACTACTCTGAACTCTGGGTATACAAGAAAAAACAAAAATGATCTCTGACTTCAAGGAGCTTACATTTCTACTGTAAGAAACAATATACAAATAGTTATGTACATCAAAGTACTTAGATATGCACATATGTCATATATGTATGTATATATATTTGAGTATATATTTTATATGTGTGATTATGGGGTTGCTAGGAGATGCCATAGTGCATCCTAGAGTGCTGGTCTTGGAGCCAAGAAGACTCATCTTCCTAAGTTCAAATCTGGCCCCAGACACTTACTAGCTGTGTGATCTTGGGCAAGTCACTCAATCCTGTTTGCTTCAGTTTCCTCATCTATAAAATGTGCTGGAAAAGGAAATGGCAACCCATTCTAGTATCTTTGCCAAGAAAACCCCAAATTGGATCATGAAAAGTCAAATGTAACTGAACCAACAAAACAACAAATACATATGTTGCATGTATAATATCTTCCCTGCTCAGAATATCTTCCATCTTCTCTATTTATATATACATTTATTTATATGTTCATTGAATAATTTATGTATTTTTGAATAATTCATTTTAGAGATAAATAAACTGAGGGCCAGATTTACATTTGAGGATACAGGCCAATAATTATCTAAGGTGGTTAGTTGGTCAGTAGGTGGAACATGGGAATCTGGAAAGCAGTGTAATATAGTGAGATAATCCACTTACTCTGGAGTCAGAGAACTTTAGATTTAATCTTGCCTTTGATTCTTATTACTTCATTAAGTGTGTGACCATGGGCCATATAAGCTTCGCTTTCCCCATCTCCAAAATAAGGGGACTTTGAAATCCCTTCTAGCACTAGATCTGTGATGATATGAGCTTATGAAGAGGGGCTCAATTTGTGTTGATAAAAGGTGAACCCCCATACAGATGATGTCACAGCTTTTTTGAAATGTTGAAGAAGTTAATGATTACAACTAGAATTAATATTTGTGAGATCCCTAGCTAGGACAGGGAGTCTGATCATAGGTCTGCCTCATAAAGGAGAACTATTTTAACTATAAAAATGAAAGGTGATTTCCCAAGAAAAGAGAAATGTACAGTGGAAGACTTTTTGTGAAAAGAATGAATGTATATGTGCTGTCACCCTGATATAATGTAAGCTCCTTGAGGATAGAAGTTATTTAGTTTTTATTTTTGTATTTCCAACCCCCTAGCAGAGCATCTAGAATATAGAAAATACTTAACAAATGCTTATTGATTGATTAATTTTTCTTCTTCTTCTCCTGTCCTTTTTGCAGGATGTTTCAGGTATAAAGTTGGCAAAGATTCCTAGAAAATGCCAGATGATCACTAGACTGGTAAGCTGTAGCTGAAAGCTGATCCTTACATAGAAACTGAGACAGATAAAGAATTAACTTGATGGAAAAAATGGGGCTAAGGAAAAGAAATAACTGCCTGAGTATAGAGCTGGCAAGTGGAGACTAAATAGCATTGGAGTGACCCAACAAGCAAGCTGAAGTCAAATGGATTTCTTTTGGTCAAGTTAATTATCAGTCACAGGTATAGCTGAGCAGGGAGAGGGGAGAACCTGCTCTAGGAAATTTCAAAATTAACACTATTAATATAACAAGACACATTTCTTCAACAACAGAGTTAGATTCTGGCGTGACATTTTAAGGATTTCTCCCAGGGTGTGTGTAGAATAATTGAAATAATGGGACCTGAAGGAATGTAAAAATTCTGGTGAATTACCACTGAAGAAAAGATGAAATCTGCTGGCAGAGCTTTGTGGCCATGCAGCATGATGAAGATTTAAGGTTTGTGGGCCAGAAACTCTGGGATGATCTCTTCAGTAAAAGAAGAGTCAGTTTATCTGGCTTGTTAGAGAATAGGGGTTTGGGTGAATTACTGGTCTTTGGATGGACAGGTGGGCAGAGAGAGACTGACTTCCAGGGCCTCCCAGCTGCTAGGGGACTCTAACCATGTGGTTAGTAGCATAATTACTGGCAGTCAGGGCAGGTCAGTGAGACCTAGATCCAAAAGGGTTCAGCCTATCTCTTTTCACTGTGTGGACCAGCTGGCTGGGTCTTACAGACCTGCCCTGGTTCCTGAGAACTTTACTTTCTGACAAAGAAAGGAGAATCTTAGAGAGAAAAACTTGAATCAGGGTCCTCTTGAAAACAGCTCTCTATCCATTATTCTATGTTACTTCTCTTTTTCTATAATTAGATGTATATATGATATATTTATGGGTATCTGAGATAGCTATTTGTATATATACACATAGACATCTATCTATTCTGGCACAAAAATTATCTATTATAATGACTTGACTAAGATCAGCTTTAGTAGCTTAATTAAGCATAATAAATTACTAAAATATTTTGTGGGCTGCTTAATGAAAATTTTTTCTATGACTGGCATGAATGGTAATATTGGGAAAGATTAGTAAGGTGTTATCTGAACCTTTCCAGTTGGTATGCCTTGCTGTGAGTACAAGATATGGAGGATCTAATCTCTCAGACTTGCAGATTGGAAATTTAGGAGTCAGCTTCACTAGGGATAAATGGGACACAGAAAAACGAGGTCGTGATCTTGGACAAGTCCTTCATGCTTGAAATGCTTTCCCTCCTTATCTCTGTCTCCTGGTTTTCTGACTTCCTTCAAGTCCCAACTAAGATTTTACCTTCTTCAAGAAGCCTTTCTCATTCCCTTAATTTTAGTGCTTTTCGCCAGAATCCTACAATATGTTGTTTACAAGAAACACATCTAAAACATAGAGATACATAC
>JAJPUD010003506.1:84246-129467 GCA_023553655.1 Myrmecobius fasciatus
AAGGAAAAGGCCCCACATGTGCAAGAATGTTTGTGGCAGCCCTTTTTGTAGTGGCTAGAAACTGGAAATTGAATAGATGCCCTTCAATTGGAGAATGGCTGAATAAATTATGGTATATGAATGTTATGGAATATTATTGTTCTGTAAGAAATGACCAGCAAGATGATTTCAGAGAGGCCTGGAGAGACTTACATGAACTGATGCTGAGTGAAATGAGCAGAACCAGGAGATCATTATACACGGCAACAACAGTACTATATGACGATCAATTCTGATGGACATGGCTCTCTTCAACAATGAAATGTTTCAAACCACCTCCAATTGTTCACTGAAGAAAGCCATATACACCCAGAGAGAGGGATGCGAAATGTGGACCACAACATAACATTCTCATACTCCTTGATTGATGTTTGCTTACATTGTGTTTCCTTTATCTGATATATCGTTTGTGTAGATAAGATTTTTCTTGCACACCAATGATAAGTTCGGAAATATGTATACATATATTCGATTTGCCAATATTTTAACATAATTAACATGTAGTGGATATCCTGCCATCTAGGGGAGGGGTAGGGAGTTGGGGGGAAAATTTGTAACAGAAAGCTATGTAAGGGTTATTGTTGAAGAATTACCCACACATATGTTATGCAAATAAAATTTAAAAAAAATTTAGTGCTTTTCCTCTATTGATTATTTCTTATTTATCTTATATATTGCTATAATCAATCAATATTTATTCAGTGCCTACATTGTGCCAAATATTGTGCTAACTGCTAGGGATACAAAAGAGAAAAAGCCGTCAAGGAGCTTTCTGATGGGGGAAGCAGCATGCAAAATAAAATATACAAAGAAAACCATATGTGGCATAAATAGGAAATAATTGAAAGAGGGAAAGCACTGGAATTAAGAGATGTTAGGGAAGGATTCCTGTCATATGTGGGATTTAGTTGGGATGTTAGTAGATAGAACCAAAAAGGGGGGACATAGAAAGCATGAATGCCAGTGTAGCCACACTTGTGCATACTTATTTGTTTAATTTTTGTCTTCTCCACTTGACAATGATCTCTTGGAGAGCAGAGCACATCCTGCACTTAGCACAATGTCCTGAATGTAATATGTGTTTAATCAGTTTTTACTAACTAGTCCCAGTTTCCTCATCTGTCAAATGAGAATGCAGGACCAGATACTCTCTGATGTTCCATCTAGTTCTAGGTCTACAATCTTATGTTGCAATGAAAATGATTTGTGACAGAAAAAAAATTATTTCTTTACCGAGGCATTACAGCTAGTAGATGAAGGGAAACCTTGGGGTCAGGAAGACCCAGATTCAACTCTATGACTAACAAATACTAGCTATATGACCCTGGGCAAGCTACTTAAAATTCTCAGTGTTCTGGGAAACAAATACCCAGACTGTAAGTAAAGTTGCAGGAGAGTTGCTCATATGCATTCAGGAAAGCAGATTCCAAACAAGGAATTCTTTATATTGAAGAAAAACTCATATATTGAAGAAAAACTCAGACCAATAGTAAAAAGCAAACCAAATCTAGGCTAACTTGCCATATCAAGATATCTGGGAAAATCTAATGAAAGTTTCTGTAGACAGCTAATTTCATCACTAGCATATGAATTCTAATTAATGTCAATCACAGAGAGAGCCCTTTCTTAACAGAAAGCTATTTTAAATCTGGCCTTTGCCTCAGCTAGCTTATTCATCTGAGACTTGATTCTTTTCCCTCTAAAGCTCCTTTATATCCCCTAAAAAAAATATATATATATATATCAGTACACAATCTATATCTGAATCTCTTCCACTATATTCACACTTAATCAATCTCCAGTATTGGGGGAGATTCACAGTCCTTTGAGGTTTACTAGACAGCTCCACTAGTCCCTCACCAGTAAGCTGGAACCTTAATTCCTCCAACCATCTTGTTCCTCATCCTGCTCAGTGGGGTCAAGAAGATCAAGCCTAGTCCCTCTCCCCAAAGAAGACCATTAAAGTACTTGAGGAAAAATATCATTTGCTCCCTAAATCTCTTCTCCATTGCAGATATTTCCATCTCCTTCAGATGATCTTCATACAATGCGTCCTTCAGTCTTCTGTTTCTGTCATCCCTTCCCCCATACTGAGATGAAATATGAATGTGCTTCTGTGTGTGAGAGAGAGACAGAGCAACATAGAGAGAGAGAGAGACAGAGACAGAGACAGAAACATAGATAGAGACAAAGACAGAGAGATAGACAGAGACAGAGAGACAGACACAGAAAGAGAGAATATGGTTGAAACAGATTTGTGAAGTCAAATTGATTTAAGGAAGTATCTAGATTTGTTAAGTGGATGGACACAACTATAACAAATTATTTTATTGAAATATATTTATAGGAGGCAGAGCCAAGATAGTGGAGTGCAAACAGGACTCTCTGTGACTTCCTCTGACCTTCTCTCAGACCAACAGCAGATTAAGCCTCTAAACTGGTTTTGGAGTCAAAGCACCCCCAAATACTTGGAGTACAACACATTCCCAGAAGAAGTTACCTTGGAAGAGCTTCAGAACACGTCTGTTTCAGTCGGGCAGGGGACACTCTGCTGCCAGATAGCAGCATGGGGAGACAGGGCAGGAAGCCAGTCTGGGACTCAGAGCATGGCAATTTCTAAGCACCTGGGAATCTTCTGGAAGCCTCTTAGGCTACTCTATCCTAGTTGCAAGCAGGCACTTTGTCAGAGCTGCCTTTTATAAAAGATAGATTGTAAACCACTGAGAACTCGGGACCTGACTCCTATTGCCCAGCACTGTAAGTCAATCACTTGAACTGCCCCAGGGCAAATTAAGACAGCTGTCACTATTTTGCTTTGAACAGACCTCAAGCTTTAAAAAATGAATAAAAACCAAAAAAGAACACTCACCATAGACAGCTTTTATGGAGAGAGAGAACAGACCTCAGATCCTGAGGTTCATAAAGGTAAAGCAACTCCAGAGGAAGCCACAAAGGAAGACATGAGCTGGTCCCCATTTCACAAGGCTTTCCTAGAAGACTGCATAACGAATCTCAAAAGAGAGTTAGAAGAAAAATAGGGGAATGAAATGAGATCATTGCAAGAAGGAATGGAAAAAGCATATAATGCCCTACAAAAGAGTTATGAAAAAGACAACAATTCACTGAAAAACAAAATTGTTGAAATGGAAAAAATATGCAATGAACAAATTGTCCAATTACAATAGGAGCTAAAAAAGGTAACTGAAGAAAATAATACACTAAAAATTAGAATTGTACAAATGGAAGTGAATGATTCAATAAGACTTCAAGAATCAATCAAACAAAAACAAAAAAAAATTTAAAAAATAGAAGAAAATATGAAATGTCTCCTAGGAAAAACAACTGACCTGGAAAATAGATCTAGGAGAGACAATCTAAGGATTACTGGACTTCCTGAAAGCCATGATGAAAAAAAGAATCTAGACACTATCTTACAGAAAATCATGGAAGAAAACTGCCCTGATCTTTTAGAATCAGAAGATAAAATAGCCATTGAAAAAATTAACCGATCATCTCCTGAAAGAGACCCCAAAATTAAATCCCCAAGAAATATCATGGCTAAGTTTCAGGACTATCACACCAAGGAAAAGATATTGCAAGAAACTAGAAAGAAACAATTCAAATACTGAGTAGTCATGATTAGAATCACCCAGGATCTATCAGCTTCCACCTTAAAGGATCACAGGGCCTGGAATCAGATATTCTGAAAGGCAAAGGAACTTGGATTACAGACAAGAATAAGCTATACAGCTAGAATGAACATTATCTTTCAGGGAAGAAGATGGACATTTAATGATATAGGTGAATTTTACTATTTCTAATGAAAAGACCAGATGTGAACAAAAAATTTGACCTCCAAACACAGAACTCAAGAGAATGATAAAAAGATAAAAAGGAAAGCACTCTTGAGAACTATATTTCTATTATGGGTATACTTAGAGAATATGGATATAATTTGATTTTACTTTGATAATATGAAAAAGAAATTAGAGGGGGAAAGGGGATCATACTGGAAAGAAAAGGAAAAAGGAGGCAAAAAAGGTAAAAAAAAGGAGGTAAAAATAAGATAAAATCTCATGAAGAGGAAAAGAAAACCTAATATAATTGAGGGAAAGAAAGGAGGAGGTGAGCATTGTGTGAATCTTATTCTCATCAAATTGGGTTCTAAGAGAAAATATCAGACATATTTCATTTCACAGAAAAAACTTGTCCTATCTTATAGGGAAGTGGGAGGGAAAGAAGGAAAAGAAAGGGAAAGACTAATAGAAGGGAAAATAGAAGAATTAGGGGGAAAGTGTAAAAAAGAGGGAGGGATTTTAAAGAGGGGAGGACTGTTTGAGGGAGGTGGTCATCAAAAGCAAAATACTGGGGAGGGGGGAAGGGAGAAAGGGGAAAGGAAAGAGAAAAACATAACTGTGTAAATAAGATGGCAACAAACACAGAATTAGATATTTTAACTGTGAATATGAATGGGATGAACTCTCCCATAAAATGGAAGTGGATAGCAGACTGGATTAAAAGCCAGAATCCCACAATATGTTGTTAACAAGAAACGCATCTAAAGCATAGAGACACATACAGGGTGAAGGTAAAAGGCTGGAGCAGAATCTATTATGCTTCGGGTGAACAAAAAAAGCAGGGGTAGCAATCCTTAGATCAAGTAAAATCAAAGATAGATCTAATTAAAAGAGATAATGAAGGTAACTATATTTTACTAAAGGGTACCATAAATAATGAAGCAATATCAATATCAAACAGATATGCACCGAGTGATATAGCATCCAAATTCCTAGTGGAGAAGTAAAGAGAGATGGAAAAAGAAATAGACAACAAAAATATACTAGTGGGGAATCTCAACCTTGCTGTCTCAGAACTAGATAAATCAAATCATAATAAAAATAAGAAAGAAGTTAAGGAGGTAAACAAAATGTTAGAAAAGTTAGGTATGATTGATTTTTGGAGAAAATTAAATGGAGACAAAAAGGAGTTTACTTTTTTCTCAGTGGTTCATGGGACTTATACAAAAATTGACCATGTGTTAGGGCATAAAAACCTCAAAATCAAAAGCAGAAAGACAGAAATATTAAATGCATTTTTTCCAGATCATGATGCAATAAAAATCACATGCAATATGATGCCAGGAGAAACTAGACCAAAAGTTAATTTAAAGAATGAATGAGTGAAACAGCAAATCATAGACACAGTCAATAATTTCATTCAGGAGAATGACAATAATGAGACAACATACCAAAATTTGTGGGATATAGCCAAAGTGGTTGTAAGGGGTAATTTTATATCTCTAGATGCTTATTTACATAAAATAGAGAAAGAAAAGATCAATGAATTGGGCTTTTTATTTACATAAAATAGAGAAAGAAAAGATCAATGAATTGGGCTTATAATTAAAAAAGCTAGAAAAAGGACAAATTAAAAATCCTCAATTAAATACCAAATTGGAAATTCTGAAAATAAAAGGGGAGATTAATAAAATTGAAAATAAGAAAACTATTGAATTAATAAATAAAACTAAAAGTTGGTTTTATGAAAAAAAAACAACAAAATAGATAAGCCTTTAGTTAATTTGATTAGAAAAAGAAAAGAGGAAAATCAAATTGTTAGTCTCAAAAATGATAAGGGAGAACTTTCCTCCAATGAAGAGGAAATTAGAGTAATAATTAGGAGTTACTTTGCCCAACTTTATGCCAATAAATTTGATAATCTAAATGAAATGGAGGAATAGCTACAAAAATAAAGACTGCCCAGGTTAACAGAAGAGGAAATAAATTATTTAAATAGCCCCATTTTAGAAAAAGAAATAGAACAAGCTATTAATCAACTCCCTAAGAAAAAATCTCCAGGGCCAGATGAATTTACATGTGAATTCTACAAAACATTCAAAGATCAATTAATTCCAATACTATATAAACTGTTTGAAAAAATTGGGAAAGAAGGTTTTCTACCAAATTCCTTTTATGATACAGATATGGTGCTGATAGTTAAACCAGGTAGAGTGAAAACAGAGAAAGAAAACTATAGGCCAATTTTCCTAATGAATATTGATGCAAAAAAATCTTAAATAAAATATCAGCAACGAGATTATAGAAAGTCATCCCCAGGATAATACATTATGACCAAGTGGGATTTTTACCAGGAATGTAGGGCTGGTTCAATATTAGGAAAACTATCAGCACAATTAACTTTATTAATAACCAAACTAATAAAAATCATATGATTATCTCAACAGATGCATAAAAAGCATTTGATAAAATCCAATACCCATTCCTATTAAAAACACTAGAATGTATAGGGATAAATGGACTATTCCTTAAAATGATCAGTAGCATCTATTTAAAAGCAAGCATCATATGTAATGGGGACAAACTAGAAACATTCCCAATAAGATCAGGAGAGAAACAAGGCTGCCCACTGTCACCATTACAATTCATTATTGTATTAGAAATGTTAACTTTGGCAGTAAGAGAAGAAAAAGAGATTAAAGGAATTAGAGTAGGTAGTGAGGAAACCAAACTATCACTCTTTGCAGATGATATGATGATATACGTAGAGAATCTTAGATTCTCTACTAAAAAACTACTAGAAACAATTCACAACTAACAAAATTTCAGGATACAAAATAAATCCACATAAATCATTGGCATTTTTATTAATAATAATAATTAATAAGAAATTCAATTCAAAATAACTGTTGATAGTATAAAATATTTGGGTATCTATCTGGAAGGGAAAGTCAGGAACTATATGAATAAAACTACAAAACACTTTCCACACAAATAAAGTCAGATTTTATGAGTTGGAAAAAAATGTCAAGTGCTCATGGGTAAGCTGAGTGAATATAATAAAAATGATAATACTACCTAAATTAATCTACTTATTTAGTGCCATACCAATCAAACTCCCAAGAAATTATTTTAACTACTAAAAAACTACTAAAAACAATTCACAACTAGCAGAATTTCAGGATACAAAATAAATCCACATAAATCATTGGCATTTTTATTAATAATAATTAATAATAAGAAATTCTATTCAAAATAACTGTTGATAGCATAAAATATTTGGGAATCTATCTGGAGGGGAAAGTCAAGAACTATATGAATAAAACTACAAAACACTTTCCACACAAATAAAGTTAGATCTTATCAGTTGGAAAAAATGTCAAGTGCTCATGGGTAGGCTTAACGAATATAATAAAAATGACAATACTACCTAAATTAATCTACTTATTTAGTGCCATACCAATCAAACTCCCAAGAAATTATTTTACAGATCTAGAAAAAATATTAGCAAAGTTCATCTGGAAGAACAAAAGGTCAAGAATTTCAAGGGAATTAATGAAAAAAAAAATCCTGATGAAGGTGGCCTAGTTGTGCCAAATCTAAAACTATATTATAAAGCAGCAGATATCAAAACCATTTGGTACTGGTTAAGAAATAGAGCAGTCAATCAATGGCATAGGATAGGTTATCAGGACAATCTAGGCAATAACTTTAACAGTTTAGTGTTTGATAAACTCAAAGACCCCAGCTTTTGGGATAAGAACTCACTATTTGACAAAAACTGCCAGGAAAATTGGAAACTAATATGAAAGAAATTAGGGCTTGACCCACACCTAACACCACATACCAAGATAAGATCTAAATGGGTTCATGATTTTGACATAAAAAGTGATATTATAAGCAAATTAGAGAAACATAGGATAGTTTACCACTCAGATCTGTGGAGAAGGAAGGAATTTCTCTCCAAAGAAGAACTGGAACTCTTAATTGAAAACCAGATAGATAATTTTGATTATATTAGTTTAAAAGTTTTTGCACAAACAAAACTAATGCAGACAAGATTAGGAGGAAAACAATAAATTGAAAAATCATTTTTTCATTTATGGGTTCTGATAAAGGCCTCATTTCTAAAATATATAGAGAATTGACTCAAATTTATAAGAATTCAAGCCACTTTCCAATCAAAAAATGGTCAAAGGATATGAACAATTTTTAGATCAAAAAATTAAAACTATTTCTAGTCATATGAAAAGGTGCTCCAAATCACTATTGATCAGAGAAATGAAAATTAAGACAACTCTGAGATACCACTACACACCTGTCAGATTGGCTAAGATGATTGGAAAAGATAATGACGAATGCTGGGGGGGATGTGGGAAAACTGGGACATTGATACATTGTTGGTGGAACTGTGAATGGATCCAACCATTCTGGAGAGCAATTTGGAATTATGCTCAAAAAGTTATCAAACTGTGCATACCCTTTGACCCAGCAGTGTTTCTATTGGGCTCATATCCCAAAGAGTTCTTAAAGGAAGGAAACGGACCCACATGTGCAAAAATATTTGTGGCAGCCCTTTTTGTAGTGGCTAGAAACTGGAAACTGAATGGATGCCCATCAATTGGAGAATGGCTGAGTAAATTAAGGTATATGAATACCATGGAATATTATTGTTCTGCAAGAAAAGACCAGCAGGATGATTTCGGAGAGGGCTGGAGAGACTTGTATGAACTGATGCTGAGTGAAATGAGCAGAACCAGGAGATCATTATACACAGCAACAACAAGACTATATGATGACCAATTCTGATGGACATGGCTCTCTTCAACAATGGGATGTTTCAAACCAGTTCCAATTGTTTGTTCAGTGATGAAGGAAGCCATATACACCCAGAGAAAGGGATCTGAATATGGACCACAACACATTTTCATGCTTTCTGTTGATGTTTGCTTGCATTTTGTTTTCCTTCTCAGGTTTTTTATTTCTTGCAGATCCGATTTTTCTTGTTCAGCAAGATAACTATATAACTATGTATACATATATTTGATTTGTCATATATTTTAACATAATTAGCATGTATCAGAGAACCTGCCCTCTAAGGGAGAGGGTGGGGGGAAGGAGAATAAAATTTGTAACAGAAAACTTTGCAAGGGTCAATGCTGAAAAATTACCCATGCATATGTTTTGCAAATAAAAAGCTTTAGTAAAAAAACAAAAAAAAAACCCCAAGAAATATATTTATAATGGATGCCATGGAGGTAGACAATAGAAGCAGAGGGCAGGGATTTGTTTTGGACAAGAATTTGTCTTGCTTGATTTTGTATGTTTGTAACAGGGATTTTGCTTTTCTTGCTTTCTCAATGTTGGGGTGGATTAGGGTGGAGAAATGATAGGTGAAAAGGAAAGAAGATGGATTTTAATTTGAAGATAAAATAAATTTTAATTTTAAAAAAAGAGTTAAAAAGGATATGCAAGCACATATGTGTTGTTGTATATCCATCCCAGATATATTTTTATGTTTGTTCTTTTTTATAATTAAAGCTTTTATTTTCAAAATATATGCAGAGGTCATTTTCAATATTCACCCTTGCAAAACCTTGTGTTCCAAATTTTTTCCTTCCTTTACTCTCCTCCCCTCCCCTAGGCAGCAAGTAATCTAATATGTATTAAACATGTGCAATTCTTCTATACATATTTCCACAATTATCATGCTGTACAATAAAAAATAAGATCAAAAAGGGAAAAACTGAGAAAGAAAACACAATGCAAACAAACAACAACAAAAAGGGTGAAAATACTATGTTGTGACCCACATTCAATCCTCACAGTCCTCTCTTTGGGTGCAGATGGCTCTCTCCATTACAAGACCATTTGAACTGGTCTGAATCATTTCATTGTTGAAAAGAATTACATCTATCAGAATTGATCATCATGTAATCTTCATGCCAGATATCTTGAGGATGGGAAGGTATTTGGTTGTTGTGATCCCATTTGGCCTCCAAAAATGTACACTTAATATTACAACCCTTTTCTTTCTTCCTTATGAACTGGCATGAATCTCTCAAGCCTCCAGATCTAGAATTCCAAAGGCAATTTGCAAATCTGGAAACCATTTGTTTCTTATGCTACTTGTAGTCCCCTTTCAGTCATGTATAAAGGGATCAAAAAAGAGAAAGTTCAAGTATTACCTGGAGTCTGAGCTGTGTGTGTCTTCTGTGGACCACATCACCTCAAGAGAGACGGAACTGATAACTTGAAAAATATTTTCTATAGCATTCTAAAGACTTGGGAACTTAAAATTTCTTGTTCTCAAACTTTTTCAGACTATTTATAGTGCTTCGCACAATGCTTGGCACAGGGTAGGTGCTTTATACAAACTTATTAACTATTTTCATGCTTCTGAGGATTGAGTTTCCTAGTTTAGGGTTCCTTAATGGGGAAAATGCTAAAGCTGGGTTCAGGAATCTGTCCTTCAAGACATTGTTCATGGAAAATGCAATGGATTTGTTATCAAATGCCTTGCTTTAAATCTTGGCTCTGTTATTGTCTATTTCTTTTGTGACCTCGTACATATTACTCTTTTCTGGGTCTCTATTCCTTTTTCTATAAAATGAGAGATTTAAAGTAGATTATTCTTAGGGTCCCTTTTAGATAAAAAAAAATTCCTTGATCCTTAGCAATGTTCTGGATCAAGTCCTGGGTTAGTCCATTTGAATGTAATACCTCTATTTGGTGAGAGCAGTTCCACTGATTAGTTTAATCATGGGTATAAAAAGATTGTATTTGTCAGGAAGGGTATGGGAGAAGAAAGACAGTCTTCAATTATTTGAGGAGCTTTTATGTGAAAGCGGGACTAGACAGAAGTCAGAAATGGGAGCAACATGTGAAAATTTCAAGAGAGGCTGATTACAAATTTAGGTTCAGACAAATTCCCTAGTAATCATAGCTGTGTGAAAGTAGAATGAGTTGTGAGAAGTACTTGGCTCTCTCTTCAAAAAGAGGCTTGACAACCATTTTCTTTCTTTTTTCTTTCTTTTAATTTTATTAGTATTTTATTTTTCCTATTTAAAGACAATTTTAAGATTCATTTTTTATAAAATTTTGAATTCCAAATTTTCTCCCTCTTTCCCTTTTCTCTAACCTCCTTAACGTGGTAAATAATTTTATATACGTCATTATGTGCAATAATTAGACAATCATTTTCAAGGATGTTGTAAAGAATATTCAGACAAAATATCCATCGCTGTTCATTACACATTTCATTCCATCTTTGATGTTTGAATTGTTGCCCAGTTGATCCCCTTTTACCTTTTCTTCAGAAAATTCCTGTCTTTTTCTTCCTTCCTTCCTTCTTTTTTTCTTTCCTTCTTTCTTTCTTTCTTTTTCTTCCTTCCTTTCTTTCCTTTCTTCTTTCCTTCTTTTTTTTCTTTTTTTTTCCTGTCTTCTTTCAAGACTTAGTTCAAGCCTCTCTTTCTACATGAAGTGTTTCCTGATCTCCTAGCTGCTAGTGCCCTTCTCCCCTAATTACTCTGTATTTATTCTCTTTATATGCATTCTGCATATGTTTCTGTTTCCTGAATTAGAATGGAATGGTCCCTCCCTTCATGGAGCTTCTTTTCTTTGTATCCCCTGACAAGCTGCTCAGAACATCATGGATAGATAACAAATGGTGGTTGATTGATTGATTGATTGACATAGAGATTAGACTAGATTCCCTCTGAAGTTCTTTCTAACTTTGAAAGTCAGGGATTTTGTGATTAATTTGAAGATGGAAAGTTCTCTAGCAGACCTAGAGTTCTTCTCACCAGGGTACCTAACCATCCTATTAGAAACCCAGCAGGTTCATCTTACTTCTCCACATAGATTTCATTACCACAGGTTACTAGGGGGCCTCCCATCACTGAGATTTCATCATTTTCACAGAATGTGGTGTTATGGGGCATTTCCCAGGAAGATCTGAGGTGTGACCAGAAGCAGATAACATTAAATTAAATTTTTCCAAATAATAAGGAATTGAAGTTGTGGGATTTTTCCCCTTCTGTTTAAATAGAGACATATAGCTACTTCTTGGAGATGTTGGGGGAGGATGAATAGGATCAGGCTTTGACAGAAATAGCTTTGGTAAGTAACACCAAAAGTAAATTTGGAGGGTTAGGTCTCAAAGCCTGGCCTTGAACTTTACTATCTCTGTGACTTCGGGCAGATCACATAATTTTTCTCTCTTCAGTTTCCTCTTCTATCAAATGTGAGATTAGATCAATGAATAAATATTTATTATCTACTTTGTTAGAAGGACTAAAATTGGTGTCAGGAATAAAAAGATAAAACAAGATTGTTCCTGCTTACAAGAAGCTTACATTCTGAAGGGGAAGACAAAAAAATCAAAGTAATTTTTGAGGGGGACTGGCATTAACAGCTGGAACAATCAGAAAAGTAAGACTTCTAAGGGGCAGAGGTGAGGAGGAGTGGCACATGTGCTAGGCATGTGGGGACAGCTTAGTAATAACACAGAGATGGTCTCTACAATTCCTTCTAGCTCTTGAAACTCAAGGATCCTATGCTCTGTCTGCCAGAAGAACTCACAGTGGGAGAAGCCAGATATTCTAAGGTCCCTTCCAGTTCTAATTCCTATGACATCATTCAGTTAGTGGCAGTAAACCTAGCATTTTAGTCCTGTGTGGAGGGCAACATGGCCCAGAGATATTTGGCTGCTAGGTGGGGGAGGCAGATGGTCATTGTTGAGAGCCACAGGGATGTACGACCATTAGCAGGCCACATCGATGCTCTGACAGAGGAAAATGTAGGAAAAGGAACATAGTATTTTGGGGAAAACTGCTCTGGGCTCCAAAATCCTTGACTCCAATCCTTCCATGACTTTCAGCAAGTAACTCAATTCTTGGTTTCAGTTCTTGTGCAATAGATTTGGGGCACCAGCCCTTGTCTTAAGTTTTAGGATTACTGTGAGGCAATGATTTTGTAAACTTCCAAGTGCTATAAAATATGAATTATTATTATTATTATTATTATGATTTATGGTCAAATTGACCCTTTTATTGCTCCTAACATGTGACATTCCATATTTGGTCTCCAAGACTTTGTTCAGGCCATCACTCCCAGGCCTTGAATGTACCCCCTTCTTATCTCTACATGGTAGAGTCCCTTATCTTAATTTTTTTTCCAAGTGCCACGTCCTATGTGAGGATTTTCCTAATCCCCCTTCCTCCGCTTCTAGTGTCTCCCTCTCCCAAATTATCCTCTCTCTCCCTCATCTCTGTTTCTGTCTCTTTCTGTCTCTCTCTCCCCCTCCCTCTCTCCTTCTCTCTCTCATCTGTCTATCTATCAACTACCTGTATGTTTGTGTATATACTCATATATATGCATATATATGTATGTGTATATCTTGTTTCGTATACACTTACTTATAAGTGTACATGTTGTCATGTACTTATATTTGCAGTACATGTTTATACATACTCACATGTGTGTTTGTTGCCTCCCTCTGCAGAATATAAGTTCAGTAAGGATGTGTGTGTGGGGCGATTGTTCCATTTTTATAGCAGTAACACTGAGTTCAGTGACCGGCACATGGGTATTTAATAAAAATTTATTAGTAGGAGGGCAATTTTTTTCCAATATCAGGTAAAAAAGATTAGGATCTTTCCCAAATTACCCACAATCTCTTCATAATTTACTTTTGTCTTGTTTGGAATCTATTTAGCATTTGTGTCACCTTTTATGTAAGGCATTTGTATTCTATGGTGGTGAAGAAGAAAAAGTTCAGAACCTAGAGTCCTGAACTTTTGAATATCCCCTGTGGTATTTAACTGATCCTATGACTTCAACAAGCTATTTTCCATTCTGGGCCTGAGCTTTTCCATTATAAGGAAGAGGTAACAACAATTGTTGTATGTTTTCACAGTAAGAATGAAAAAAAGATAATAAATTTTAAAAAATCTTTTGAAAATGTTTATATAAACACTATTATTAAGCATAAAATAGTACCAACTTTTATTTTTTAAACTCAAAGAGGAGATGTTTCTCTCCCTTCCTGCCATTTTCTTCCGTATTCTGACATTTGGTAAACCTGGCCATGCTCCCATATCCTTCAGTTGTATCCTCATTTTGTTTTTTTCTTTCAGATTGAAGAGCCCTCATTTTTGAAGCAGCCCCCTTCATCATCTTCTATGTCCCATCCTTTGAGCCCTGAAGTCATTGCTACAGCAAAGTCCTGATCTGGGAACCTTACTAATAACAACTACTAGTCCTGTTTCCAGCTCTACTATACACTACATTAAATTGGTCCAGGATAGGATCTCAGGCCAGGAGACCAAGGTTTTCATTCCACCTAAGTTACATATTGGTTACTAACTAGTAAATTATATGGTCATGGGTAAAGTTCTGAGTCTAATTTGCTCTTCTCTCAAATGGGGATAATAGTATTTGTACTATCTACCTCATAGGGAAATTGTGAGAAAGGGGCTTTGTAAGCTTGAAGTCAAGGAACTAAAATGTATAGAAAATTCATATCCTTCCCCCCCATAATATTCTCTCACGGTAATAATAGTAGCTTGTGTTTCTATTATATTGGAAACTGGAGGAGCCTAGGGATTAGAAATCAAGTTCCCTAACTCTTAATATAATCTTTTTGCTATGTCATGCTGGAAATTTAAAAATGAACTTTAATATGTATTTATGAAATGAAGGAACAGTTATTTCCATTTCAACTTCAGTGCATTATTGGTTTGCTTGCTCCTTCCCTTCAGAGTGAGTTAACTTAACTGTGACTTGCCAGCCACTAGGGCCTTTTCACCAAATCTACCTTCTATCTGTCTACTCTGTACCTATCTTTTCTATACTGATTTGTGTGTAATTTGGATTTCTTGGAGCATTCCCACATCACCTAACATGGAAGCACTCTGCTTTTCTACCTTTCCATATAGCAAGTACTAGAATGCTTCTTCAATTGCTGTGACCAAGCTATTTCTTTAAAACTCCTAGACTTTCCTCTTCATTTTTTAGATATTTCCACTCAGAGAAGTCCTCCAAAATTCTGCTGCATTCTTAAAGTGAAGATCACACACAGGGCACCTCCAATGTGGGTACCATGAAAAGAAACCAAGAAAGGAGTGGTGAAGAGGGTAGAGAGAGTAGCCTTTGCCTCCTTTTCTCCTGTTACCAAGAAATGAGCCCAGATATTTTTGTTTCCATTTGGTTTTTCATTCTCACTTTCTGGTATAGGCTGGAATCCCCACTAGAAGCTGAAGCTGTAGCTACCTTGGATTTCAGTATTTCAGGCAGGTAAGGATGGTTCTTGCTTTCACTTTGTATCTCCAGTACTTGACAAACACTAAATACTTAATAAAGGCTTATTGGTTGATTGATTATCAGATTCTACTTGCCTGAAATCTTACATGGATGAAAACCTAGTGACCCCTCTTATTTAGCTTTCACATTTATGTCATTGGTCTCTTAGCTCTGAATATCTCCACCAGTTGTTTCTCTGTGTTTTGGGTTTTTTTTTCCCTTCAGAAAGTGGTAGCATGTCCTAGGTTTAACCTCATTTGATACACCCTTCTGCCACCACAGCCTTTAAATAAGCTCATACCCACACATCCCAGTTCCTTAAATTGGTCTGGGCTGGTCAATGGTCTGACAGTAAAAATGATGTTAACTTTCATTTACTTGAGGGGAGCTTATGTTTGGTCCATGAGACTGACTGATGTTTGCAAAACAGGTACAGGTCCAAGTGCCTGGGCAACAAAAACCTTACTATGTCCTAAATAGATCCAAATCCCGGCGGATAGCTGACTTGCTCCACTGAGCATCTGACACAGTGAAATATGGCTCCTGGGTACCACTATTTGATCTGTGTTACTCTGCACTGTTGTGTTTGCTCAGTCAAGATTGTCAGGAGGATTTCCTCTAGCACCAAAAGAAACCTACTTCTGTGTGGGTTAAGGCAAGGAAACCTTTTACTTATGGGTGAAAATTATTAAGGGCTTCGAGATTTCAGAGGCAATAATTTGTAAATCTGTTGTAGTCTTCTCTGTTGTGGACCTGTTTTAGCCACTGGAGACAGTGCTGTCTTGTGGGAAAGGGCACTGAATAAGGGTCAAGAGACCTGGAGTGGTCATTGATTCAGCATCCAAGGACTCACTGCCTATTTGGGGGCCTGTGTTCACATCTGTAAAATGGAAGACTTTCTAGAAAATAGAACTTGAAAGAAGCTTAGGACGCATCTTCTCTATCAACCTAATCTTTAATTTTACAAGGAGAAAAATGAGATCTAAAGAAAGGAAATTGTTCGTCTAAGGTCTCAGCTAGTAAAGAACAGAACCAAGAACTGAACTCCAATCCTCTGATTACAGATTTGGTGCTTTTTCTGCCATACCGTGGGGTTTGGAGCAGATCAGCTTTCAGAGCCCATCCAACCCAAATAGTCTGTGATTCTATGTGAGTCAGTTAGCCCAGTTCAGCTTTTAAACAGGCCAGTGCTTGGCAAAATTATGAAGCATCTGGTTTGTTTTTGACACCCTGTTGTCTCTGTTGCCACCACCACAGCCCTCACCCTTTCTCAGTGGTCTTCCCCACCCAATAGCTTTACACTAGCTAGAGTTTTCCACTGAAGCAATGTACTCTAGTCTGCCCTCCCAGATGAAGCCATAACTTTAGACCTCCCCTCTGTCCTCTTCCCTTCACTCCCCTTTTCTTTCCTCCCTCATATTTCATTTATTATTTGTTTAATTTATAGACTCTTAAAGTTTCTGAAGAAGGAGGGATCTCATTGAACCAGAAAAAAACATAATCTAGCCCCATCCATACTTAAACAGGAATTTCATCTATACCTTGACAATTAAAGTTTATTTGAAGATTTTCAATGAAGGCAAACTCACTATCTCTTGGAGCAGTCCATTCCACTTTTAGATAGTTCTGGTTATTAGGAAATTTTTCCTCATTTCAAGCAGAATTCTATATCTGCATTTCCCATCCCCATAATTTCTTCTAGTTCCACACTAGACTGCAAAAGCAGGGCAAGTCTAATCCATTTTTCCTTGGACAGCCTTTAAATACTTAAGTCTCATCTTTTCTAGACAGAACATCCTTCAACTATTCCTCATATAGGCATGGTCTCTGCTTCTCTCATCATTCTCATGACTCAATATATTTCTTAAAATGTGGTGCCAAGAACTGAAAACAATGTTCCAGATGTGGCCAGAGAGCAGGAGGTCCAATATCTCTCCTGTTCTGGATATCTCACGTCCTAGAATTTCAGGTAGCTACTTTTTGATGCAAATGCTCTTCTAAGACAGAATATCAGATGAGGTCATTTATGCATGGTATTATACAGATAAAAATAAGTTTAATGAGATCCTCTAGAGGGTATATATTTGCCTTAGCATTCCTTAATTTAAAATATATTTTAATCTGGAACTTTAGATAGCCAATGGGCTATCTAGTAAGAGAAATTGTGTTGGAGGGCTGTAAGACTTTGAGTTTCTCGAATATCCCAAGAGACAATTGTTTATGTTTCCTAATGATAATAAGCAGTTATTAGGCATTATTTCTAAGGTTGGCTCTATTTTTGAAAGTTTCTGACTTGAATAAAAAGCATACTTTTTATTCCATACTTGAAATTCAAGTATGAAATAAAATGTGTTGAGCAAGAAGGCAACCAAAATTTTGTGGTGATTTCATCTTCTGGTGTGTATCTGAATTTGTAATTTCATTGATTTGGGAACTTTCTCAAACAATGGAAATCAGATGCAACTACTGAGAGCTGCCTGAAGTACTGAGAAGTTAAGTGCATTGATTAAGGTCACACAGCCTTTTGTAATCAGAGGTAAGACTTAAATTCAAGATATTTCTGATTTTGAAGTCAGCTCTCTATGTAAATAATACAGTGATGTCAGTTTACTTTGATATCACCTATGCTAGTTCTTCCATTACCTGTACAAACTATAGCTCCAGCACAAATTAGTAGACAGTGAATTGAATTGCTGTGGCCAAGCCCTTGCTTTTATCAATCTTCCCATAATGCATCTCTTGATACTTAGGTAATGCTATCCTTTTTGGTAACTAAAGATTTTTTTAATTAACATAATTCTATTTTTTTTGCTCTACACCCCCAATTTAATTGAAGGGAAAAAAAAAAAGAAAATCCTTGTAACAAATATGCAAAGTCAAGCAAAACAAATTCCCTCAATGGTCGTGTTGAATACATATATATGTATATATGTATATTTACATATACATATGTGTCTAGACACCATATACACATGAATGCATGTGAAAATATGTGTCTATATATACATGTAGATATGTATGTGTATATATGTAGATATACATACATGTATATATAAAGGAAATTTTGGTGTGTGTGTGTGTGTATACACACATCCTTCTGCATCTTGAATCCATCACTTTTTTCAGGAGATAGAGAGCATTTTTCATCATCAGTCCTCTGGAATCATGAGTGGTAATGGAATTGATAATGGAGAATTACATGCTACATGTTCCAGAAAAAAGAAAGGAGAGCACTAGAAGGAAGATTCTTTCTTTTTAAGATCTACTTAAGTAAATGGCTTCTCTTGACTTAGCAGCCAATCTTCTATGATGCAGCTTTGACACAATTCCCACTCCTGCTGCCATGGGAATTGCTTAGCATCTGTTCTATCATCCCAAAGTGCCAAGCACTTCAGCACTGAATCAGAATGTATGTAGATTATCAAAAGTGACTAAAGGAGGGGAAGACAAGTATTTGTAGAGTGCTTACTATGTTCCAGGCACTATGATTTACAAATATTATCTCATTTGATCCTTACCATCTGGTAAAGTAGATGCTAATATAATGAGCCCTGTTTTTCATTTGAGAAAAAAGGCAAACTAGAATTCCAATGACCTGCCTAGAGTCATATAGCTAGTAAGGGTCTGAGGCTGAATTTGAACTTAGATCTTCCTGATTCTAGCTACTGTACTCCTTAGCTGCAGATTGGAAAAGAGCTCACCCATTGGCCACTATTCCATTTTAAATGTACTGAACTCTGACACAAAAGACCTTGATTTGTATCTTGGTTCTGCTTCTACTTGAGGGCAACCATGAA
This sequence comes from Myrmecobius fasciatus, assembly GCA_023553655.1. Taxonomy (NCBI): domain Eukaryota; kingdom Metazoa; phylum Chordata; class Mammalia; order Dasyuromorphia; family Myrmecobiidae; genus Myrmecobius; species Myrmecobius fasciatus. Next base: position 103,184 of record JAJPUD010003506.1, read on the forward strand.
TAAGTTACATCTCTGAGCCTCTATAAAATAGGGGTTGAACTTCTTATTTCACAAGATTGTTGAAAGAAAAATACTTCATAAGCCTTAAGCAGTATAGAAATGTGAACTCCTTATAGGAGTATAAATAGTAGTAGTAGATAGATAGATGAAGATATATTAGATAGATGATAGAATTAGATAATGTATAATAGAGGTGCTAGAATAGATAAATAGATGGACAGATAGATGAATAGATAGATAGAGCAAGTATTTATTAGTAGTAGCAGTATTCTGTGTGATTGTAGTATTAAGCATTGTGTTTCAATGTAATTTAATTTTTTGAAAATGAGCAGTTTATTTATAGTGTGTTTATAATTATATATTTATATTATATTTGTATATGTATCACACTCTATTAACCAGAATATTATATTAGCACTGAGCATGCTGGATGATGGTGTTTAGTGTTTTTGCTCTTTAATGTGTAATTTTCATATAACTATTGTTTTGTTACTCACATAATCCCTTGAGTTGTGTTTCTTTTCTTTCTTTTTCTTCACTTGGTAAAGTATCTCACTTTATTAGAGTAATCACAGAATTTGGTCAGCTGGTAATATCTAAACAACTAAATCTACAAATTATTCCTTCCTCCCTCCCTTTCTCTTCCCTTCCTTCCTTCCTTCCTTCCTTCCTTCCTTCCTTCCTTCCTTCCTTCCTTTTCATTCATAGAATTATAACTAAGGCAAGGCACATGGCATTTTGCCCAAGAGTATTAAAATTCAGAGACCACTGACAGCACTTGTATTAATTTATCAAGTAGAAACAAGATTTAGCACTTTGTAAGGAGAGTTAAAAATAAGCATGCTTCCTGATGACATTCTTTCTCCTCACACCCTGATCCTCTTCCAGGCAGCAGTATCTCAAGTGACCTTCCCTCTGGCATGATTCTGCCTTGGTCCCTCCCCCCACAACCTCCCCAGCAGTGGCCTACTAGTTAGTGTTCCTGCATCCCACTGTTTCACCCATGAAGAATTCTGTCCAGTTCATCCCGACTGAATTTATCTTAAAGAGTTGATTTGAAGGCTTTTTTTGTGGTGTTGGCTTCAAATACTAGAATTGCTTGTGAAATTTCTTGTGAAATAGACATATTGTCTATGTAGTACAGTTATAGGTTTTGAGGGAATATAAAGATATCTTTGTGTGTGTGTGTGTGTGTGTGTGTGTGTGTGTGTGTGTGTAAAAAGAACTGACCTAGGTTGTGAAAGGTCTTGAATACAGCATAGTTAGTTAGCATGCATTTATTAAGTATTTCCTGTATGCTAGACACCATACAAGGCACTAGGGATGACACAGAGAATGTTAAAAAAAAAAAAAAAAAGCATAGTCCTTGATCTCAGAGATCTCACAGCTTAATGTAAATAATCATGTACATGCAAGATGTACTCAGTATAAATAGAAGGTAATCTCAGAAGAAAGGTATTGACAGTGTGGAGGACCAGAAAGAGCCTCCTACAATTGAAAAACTTTGACTTGAGTTTTGAAGGAGGCCAAGAAATCTAAGCGATAGAGGTGAGGAGGGAGAGCCTTGTAAGTATAGGGGACACAGCCCATGGTGGAGACATAGAATGTTGTATGGGAGGAATAAGCTGTGCTATGTAGTTGTATCACAGAGTGCATCGAAGATAATACTATGTAAGAAGATCAGAAAGACAGGAAAATCAGAAAAGTTGTGAAGGACTTTAAAAGCCAAAGAGATGTTTTTATATTTGATCCTAGGGATAATAGGGAGCCACTGGAGTTTATCGAATAGGAAAGTAATATAATTCAGACTTGCATTTTTGATAGCTGAGTGAATGATATGGATGAGTGGGAAAGGCTTGAGGCAAAGAATCAGAAAACTATTGCAATCAATCCACATTTGAGGTGATGAGAGGTGTTCCTTTATCAGTCACAAAAAGGATATCTATATTTTAACCCATTTTGATATTTCACATATATAGCTTCCAGTAGATTGCTCTCTGACTGTCAGTTGGTGCAATGGATAGAGTGCTGGACCTGAAGTCAGAAGGATCTGAGTTCTAATTCCTCCTCAGATACTTATTAGCTATGAGATCCTGGTCAAGTCACTTAGACTTGTTTGCCAGTTTCCTCTTCTGTAAAATGAGAATAATAATAGCACCTTCTATATAAGGATCATATGAGATAATAATTATCAAGAACTTAGCATAGTGTTCGGCATATAGTAATAACTATATAAATTGTTGATGATGATAATAACTTTCACTAGACTTTAAGCTCTTGATGTACAGAAAATGTATTCCCTTGCAGAATATTGTGCACTAGTCATGTAGTAGATGCCTCTTGGATGATTAATTAGAATGAACCTCAACACATGTTATTTAGGGAAATATTAGTCCTCAACTCCTTACCTTTCCATCGGCATTTCTAGAATATGGAGATATGATTTCCCAACATGGGACTTCAAGTTAAAGTCTCCCTGGAAAGATAGCTAATTCAATTCAATTCAACAAATATTTATAAAACTGAATAGGTACAAAGAAAAAATGAGAACAATCCTCATTTTTGAGGAGATTAAATGAAATCTGTGAATTTTAAATGATATAGAGGTTAGAGAAGTTGATCTATTAAATTCATTTTAACTTGTATATTAAGCCCAGGGGCTTAATATACCAGGGACTGGGCCCCTAACTGGTACTGGATTAATTCTGAATGGTTGAAGGGGAAAGTGGCTGCTGGAAAACTAGAACAAGAGTGTCAAAAGATAGGTGTAGTGGAAAGACTTCTGGATTGACAGTCAGAGCACCTAGTTCTGAGTCTCAGCTCAGGTAAAATGAATTATCTCGTCTGTAAAATAAATGAGGTGGATTAAGTTCCATTAGAACACTAAATTACTTTTGATTTATTTTATCTTTTAAAATTTATATAGTTACTTATATTTTATAATTATATATTATTTACTTACTTTAAATAACTTCTTATTTCCCATGAATTGGAGCCATGTCAGTGAGTCAAACAAAACAAACTTAAATGGGTGGTAACAATGGAATTGGATTCTCTGAAGCCAAAGGAGTTTTGGGGTTTGAGTGAACCAATTAGAGATTTCAGTAAAGAACTGACCAACAATGAAACAGTGGCTTTCTTGCAAAAGCCCCAAACATGGCCTATTATTTCCTCCTGAGCTCTTTGTAAGGGACTTCTTTGATTTCCTGGGGAATGTCTGACTTCTAACTATTCTCATTAGCAAGACCTTTGTGCATATCCCTGTGTCCTTTTGGCAAATCTTGAAATATCAAAGAATCTCAGGAGTTTTGATTTAGAGCTGGAAGAGCATTTATACGCCATACGTCCAATTATAATCATTCCAAAAATGAGGAAACTGAGCACAGAGAGGTTACATGTTTTAAGGGCAGCTGGTTGGCACAATGAATAGAGGACTGGAGTTAGGAAGACGAGTTCAAATCCAGTCTCAGATATTTGCTATCTGGTGAAGTCATTTAACTTCTATTTGCCTCAGTTTCCTCATCTATAAAATGAGGATAAGAATAGCACTTACCTTCCAGGGTTATTGTGAGGATCAAATGAGATAACAATAGCAAGGTGCTTAACATAATGCCTGGCACATAGTAAGCAATATATTAATGTTAGCTATTATTATTATTAAAGTTAGCAAGCAGCAGAGCTAAAATAGGAACCAAGGCTTTTGACTACAAATCAAGCCAACATTCTTTGATGACACACAGTACAAACTGAATGGGATCTGGAGTCAGATGACTTGGATTCAAATCCTACCCATGGTACTTACTTTTTGAGTAATTTGTGCAAGTGACTTAAGACTACCTAGATTCCAGTTTCCTTATTTGTAAAATAAGCAGATTAGACTAGGTGGCCTCTGAAGTCTCTCCTGGATCAGGATTTATGAATCCCCCAAAAGTTATGACTAACCAAAATGAATTTTGGAAGTGTCAGAAATGAGATTTGAAATCAGTTCTTCTGTCTGCCTTATGCATTTAAGAAAGTGGTTGTTTTTCTAGAAAGAATAGTTGCATTCACTTCTGTACTTCAAGGAACTTCATTCTTAATTCAACAAGCATTTATCTATCTATCTGTCTGTCTATCTGTCTGTCTGTCTATTTTTTGTGAGGCAATTGGAGTTAAGTAATTTGTTCAGGGTCACACAGCTAGCAAGTGTTTAATGTCTGAGGTCACATTTGAACTCAGGTCCATCAGACTTCAGGATGGGTGCTCTATACATTGCATCCTCTAGCTGCCCCATCAACAAACATTTATTAAGGAAAAACCTACTATGTCTCAGACACCACACAAGGATCTGGACATACAGAGATAAAATTTTGTCCCTACCCTCAAGGTTCTGCCTACTAAGACCTATGATTATGCTGATATGTTACTTCCTCCGCCAATGCAAAATCTCAATCCTTCTGTAACAGTAATGTGGAGGAAAAATTCATTTGCCCAGTGACCTAGCTGTCCCTGTAGCCTCCTATACTATTCCTGTAGCCTCCAAGACAGACTGATTCTCAGACAGTACACAACTAGCCTATTGCAGGATCCATACTTGAGGTTCTTCTAGCTCTGTAGAATCTGCTCCCACTAACTCAACAATGGAGAACTCAGCAATTTCAGTGCCATAAAGAAGCATCAGAAAAGGATTTGAGTGCAGAAGAGAATAGGGGGATATTAGGCTAGCTAATTCCAGAGAAGTTTGAATTCAGTTCAGGAAAAATATATTTATAAGACAGCTTTCACAAGACATCTACTTCCTCATCTTCTTTTCCCCTCCTCTCTAGAATTTTAAACCTTGGCAAAAGCCCAACGCCTCCCTTGTTCAGTGCTCCTCCCCTAGGTCCCCCGAGAGAGATCCTGGCTGGAGAAGACCCGGCTACATAGCCCCAGTCCCCTGGAAAATGTTGAGTTTATATCTGACAGTGACATCTATTATAAGGCAGTGCAGCTGTTCTCATGCAGGCAGCTTGAAGCTCTTCCGGAAACCGTTTGCATTTGTCAGCAGGCATCCTCTGGAGCCGGGCATCCCATGAATCAGGGGCAGAGGGAAGAACAACCATCTGGGCCCCTTTACAACCTTCATCTTTCTCCACATGCTGACCCTGAGAGCTTTCTTACTTGTCTAGCTTCTGCCGAATCCCTTTCCCCCACCTCCATAATTCTTGAATATCTATTAAATTGAGATTTAATGGAGAAGAGACCTGATCTTTTCTTTTAGCTCTTTAAGAACCCTCTCATGGTGCTTTGTAATTATTGCTTAATAGAATGCAAGCCTGTGTACTATGCTTATATACTCACAGGTTAACTCCAGTGAACATTATATGGTAGGTAACAACATTGGGTTTGGAATCAGAGGATGTGGATTCAAATCCCAACTCTGTTACTTACCAGCTAAATGATTTTGTACAAGTCAGCTTTCCATCCCTGTAAAACTAAGGAAAGTCGACTTTGTGATCAGTAAGGTTCCTTCCAGGTCTCAATACTATGATTTTTTTACACCTGAATTTGTCTATATTCAAAGGGGTTTATGTGGATGGGTAGATATATAGATGTATAGGTAGGCAGATAAAAAGGAAGGCAAAGAGAGAGCAGGAAAGAGGGATGATAGATAAATAGATATAGATAGATGGTAGACAAATAGAATAGATAAGATAGATAGCTGCCTTAGTTATATTAATATGTGTACAATAATATATTACTGTATGTACATATTTAGATACCTGAGGCTATTTGGAGCATATGGTGTGTGTGTGGGGGAAGGGGGTAACAAACCTTGGAGATCTTTGAGTTCAATATAGTCAATGATAGGAGATTGACAAACTGGAGGCTATCTAGAGGAGGATAATCCAAGATACTAAAGGAAATGAGGAAATATTATGGGAAGATTGGTTAAAATGACAATGAATGTTTCATATAGAGAAGATTTGCTGAGGGAAAATGGTTGCTCTCTAGCTATTTGAAGAGCTTTCATAGGGAAAAGGATCATAGATGAATACATTTAGAGTTTGAAGAGACTTTAAAGGTCACCAGGAATGGCCCTTTCATTTTATAGATGGAGAAGATGCAGTCGAGAAGTGAAGCAATTTACCCCAAATCACAGAAGCAAGAAGTGGCAGAATCAAAGTTTAAGCCTTGTTCCTCTTCCTCCAAATCCTGTCCCCTTTTCATTGTTCTGTGCTGTTTCAGAAGGAGATGGGCTTATTCTCTTACTCCCAAGCCCAGAACCAGGAACAAAGAGAAGGGTGAATGTTACAGAGAAGCAGATTTCATCTCTCTCCAAGGGAAAACTTCTTATCCATCAGTACTCCACCAAAGGAGTTGAGTTGCCATGGGAGACAGTGAATTCCCCTTCTCTGAAAGTTTTTAAATGCATATTTCATGTCAGGGATGATATAGAGGGCATCCTTGTGCTATTACAAGTTGCACTAAATGATCTCTAAGGTTTCTTCCAGCTCTTAGATTCTGGCATTCTGGGATGATATATATTATATTAAAATACAGTTATTAAAGTACTAAAAACTTATTTTAGTAATAGATTCCCAAATATTTGGAGTTCTGTCACTTAGAAAAGAGAGCAGATTTTTTTCCCTTATAGCCTTAGAGGGCACAGCTTTACACAGTGGCTAAAAGATAAAACATCACAAAGCCTCAAAGTTTAAAGAGACCTTAGAGGTCATCTAGTTCAACCTATGCCTGATCAGCTCTCCTCCTCCATCTTTACAACATCTTCAAGAAATGATTATTCAAACCTCTACCTGAAATCCCTAAGAGTGGTAGCAAACTACCTCCCAGAGTAGCACATTCCTCTTCTGGACAAATCTAATTGTTAGGAAATTTATTTGTAAATAAATTGAGCCAAAATTTTTCTCATTGCAAATTTCTTCATTCAAGAGAAAGTTTTTTTCTCTATAAAAGTTCCTAATAGAGCTGTCTAGCAATGATATGGGTTCTCTGGGAAGGAAGTGAGTTCCCTGTGACTACAAGTATTTAAACAGATCCCTGGTTGTCACTTGTCAGAGTGTTGTAGCACAGAGGTTTGTTTGAATGACCTAGAAGAATTCTTAAATTCTGTGAACCTCAGTATCTACAGACACAAACATTCTGGCTGATAAATATATATTTGTGTGCATATATATAATATTTTCTTTATGGACTTGGGCATTTCTATAACATAGTACATTAAAAAGATTATTACACATAAAACTACAAATCTACTATTCACAATTTCCTATTCCTTTTAAATATAAAATAGAATTATTATATACATTTCTTTTTTTCCCTTTTTTTCTTCCTTTTCCTGCTTCCACTCTAGAGATGGTTACCATTAGACATAAATAGGTGTTTGTGTGTATGTATGAAATTATTCTATACATACTTCTATTTATCAATTCTTTCTCTGGATGTAGATAGCATCTTTCTTCACATGTCCTTTATAGTTAATTTGGATATTTCTAATAGTCAAAATAAATTATTCACTTAAAGTTATTCTTTTTTTTAGCTGAGGCAATTGGGGTTAAGTGACTTGCCAAAGGTCACACAGCTAGGAAGTATTAAGTGTCTGAGACCACATTTGAATTCAGGTACTCCTGAATTCAGGGCTGGTGCTCTATCCACTGCACCACCTGGCTGCTCCACCCTTAAAGTTATTCTTAAAATAATATTGCTGTTACTGTATATAATGTTTTCTTGTCTCTGTTTATTACACTCTTCATTATTTCATGCAAGTCTTTCCATATTTTTCTAAAATTGTTGAGCCCATCATTTCTTGTAGCACAGTAGTATTCCATCACAAACTTATACCACAATTTGTTCAGCCATTCCCTAATTGATGGGCATCTCTGCAATTTCCATGCTTTTTGCAATTACAAAGAGAGCTGATATAAACTTTAAAAAAATAGAATTTTTTTCTTTTTTTCTCTAATCAACTTTGGCAATAGACCTAGTGGTGGTATTGCTGGATCAAAGCTTATAAATCCCCCCCCCCCTTCCTTGGGGGAATCGATGGGAGAATTTTTTTGTCCTTGTATTATTATCAATGCTTACTTAGCACTGTGCCTGATATGTAATAGACACTCAATAAATATTGGTTTACTTGAATTCTAGATAAGCGTTACCTTTTTGTAGTCAGAAAACTATAGATTGCTAAATTAGTCTCACTTAACTCAGTAATTTAAACTTAAATCTTAAACATGAGCAGCAGCATTTTGTTTGTGATGACCACTTCCCTCAAACAGTCCTTCTTCTTTAGAGCCCCACCCCCCTTTTTATATCTTTCCCCTAATTCTTCTGTTTTCCCTTCTATTAGTCTTTCCCTTTCTTTTCCCCCTTTCCCTCCTATTTCCTTATAAGGTGAGACAAGTTTCTTTGTGATACCAAATACATCTATTATTCTCTCAGAGTCAAATCTGATGAGATTAAGATTAAAACAATGCTCACCCCCCTCCCTTCCTTCCCTCAATTATAAGTTTTCTTTGCCTCTTCCTGTGATGTAATTTTCCTTATTTTATTTACTTTTCCCTCTTTTTCCAGTGTGATCCCTTTTCTACTTCTAATTTCTTTTTCATATTATCATAATAAAATCAATTTATACCATCATTCTCTAAGTATATCCATAACAGAAAATATAGTTCCCAAGATTTTTTCCTTTTTATGTTTCTCTTGAGTTCTATGTTTGGAGATCAAATTTTATGTTCAGTTCTGGTCTTTTCATTAGAAATAGGTGAAATTCACCTATATCATTGAATGTCCATCTTCTTTCCTGAAAGATAATGCTCATTTTAGCTGGATAATTTATTCTTGGCTGTAATCCTAGTTCCTTTGCTTTTCAGAATATCAGATTCCAGGCCCTTCAATCCTTTTAAGGTGGAAGCTGCTAGGTCCTGGGTGATCCTAATTGTGGATCCTCAGTATTTAAATTGTCTATGGCTGCTTGCACTATCTTTTCCTTGGTACGGTAGTTCTGAAATTTAGCCAGGTATTCCTTGGGGATTTAATTTTGGGATTTTCTTCAGGGGGTGATTGGTGGATTCTTTCAATGGCTATTTTACTTTCTGATTCTAAAATATCAGGGCAGTTTTCTTTTATGATTTCCTGTAAGATGATGTCTAGGTTCTTTTTTTCATCATGGCTTTCAGGAAGCCCTATAATCCTTAGATTGTATCTCTTAGATCTATTTTACAAGTCAGTTGTTTTTCCTAGGAGATATTTCATATTTTCTCTTGTTTTTTTCATTTTTTTGTTTTTATTTGATTGATTCTTTAAGTTTTGTTGAGTCATTCATTTCCATTTGTTCTATTCTAATTTTTGATGTATTATTTTCTTCAGTTACTGTTTTTAGCTCCTTTTGCAATTGGCCAATTAAAGTTTTTTGTTCATTGCATTCTTTTCCCATTTTTTTTTTTTTTTGGTAATGATCTCATTTCATTTCCCCATATTTTTTCTAACTCTCTTTTAAGGTCCCTTATGCCATCTTCGAAGAAAGCCTTGTGACATAGAGTCCAGTTTATGTCTCTCTTTGGGGCTTTTTTCTGGAGTTGCTTTATCTTTAGGGACCTCAGGATTTGAGATCTGCTCTTCTCTCTTTCCATACTATCTGGGGTGAGAGTTCTTTTTAGTTCTTTATTCATTTTTAAGGCTTGAGGTCTGTTCAAGGCAAAGGAGGGACAGCTGCTTTAATTTGCCCTAAGGCAGTTCTGCTGATTGAGTTATTTCAGGCGTTGGGCAGTTCTGTTGATTAATTTATTGATTTCCTGGTGCTGGGCTGTTCTGCTGATTGATTAATTGATTTCTAGTGCTGGGAAGTTCTGCTGACTGACTGATTGCTTTAGGTTGCTGTGTATGACAGCTAGGTCCGGTGCTCTTCTGGGGATCAATGGTTCACAATCTATCCCCCCACAAAAGGCAGATCTGCCAAACCACCTGCTTAAAATCAGGACAGATCAGCACAAGAGTCCCACAGAAGATTCCCAGGTGCGTGGAACCCACAATGCTCCAACTCCCATTCCAGCTCCCTGCCCCAGTCTCCCTGTGCTGCAGTCTAAGTTTGGCAGACCACCCCCCTGCCTGATTGAAACGGACCTGTTTTTAACTTTTTTCAGGGTATCTTCTTCTAGAAATGTGTTTTACTCTAGATATTTGTGGATTTTTTGACTTCAAAACGAGTTTAGAGGCTTCATTTGCTATTGGTTTGAGGGAAGGTTAGAGGAAGTTACAGAGACTTGTGTCTGATCTCCGCCATCTTGGCTCCACCCCCGAAAGAGCAGCAGCATTTTTGGAAGGCATCTTATCTCCTCTCTCAACTCACTGCTCCCTGCAACACCATTGTCAGTGCCTCTGAGGAAATTCCTAATGATTCCTATGCTGCTTACTCCAGATAGAATATTAGCAGAGTATCTGTTAAAAGTCTTTATATACATTTTCTCTGCTGTTTCTCATAGTATGAATGTTGTTCAGTTGTTTTCAGTCATGTCTTACTATTAATAACTTCTTTGGAGATTTTCTTTTCAAAGATACTGGAGAGGCTTGCTCTTTCTTTCTCCAGCTAGTTTTGTGTCTGAGTCTAGATTTGAACTCTGGAAAATGAGTTTTTTCTGACTCCAGATCTAGCATTCTGTGTCCTATAGTGCCAACTAGCTGCCCCCTCATATGAGTAGGGTATGACTATCATCACACTAATCCTATGGTTGAGAAAACTGATCTGCTCATATTTACAACTATTAAATAGCTGAGCTGGGATTAAACCCAAGTGTTTTTCTCCATTATACTCCAGCTGTCTTTATCACAGTACACTTTTCCTATTTCCCCAGATAGGTAGGAGTGATAGAAACCTTGGGTTGGGACTAAAATAGGAAAGAATGCATTATGGTAGGAGTTATGGGAGAAAGGGGATTATTAGAGGGCATGTCACAGGATCTGGATTTTTAAGGGATCTTAGAGGTCATCCATCCATTGTTTTACATATTAGGAAAATGAGAACTAGAGAGTAGAAGTGGCTTAGAGTTTTGATCTCAAACATGATCGTCTAAGTTCTGTACTTTTTCCACTATTCCTTATTGCATCCCCTTGCTTTGGGGGAGGGAGAAGTGCTCACAACTGCCATATGTAAAAATGACTCCTTGACTACTTAATATGCATGTACTAATGGGTAAGGGGTTTTGCCCAAACAGTAACAAGGTAGTATATTGTTAAGAAGTGAAGTAAACATCCATCAATTATGATGATGGTAATTATGCATCTCAAATGAGACCTGTGGATGGGGGTAGGGGGTGGGAAAAATGACCAAGATAATTTTTTTCCAGTCCTGAAAAATGGAGCCCCAGCTGGGGCTAATAAGTACTTTCATTAAATCCTGAGCTTAGTCCAAAACTGTGAATAATGTCCTCTCTGTGCTATAGCCCTGCTGGGTCCTGCCATAGCCTCTTCTTTGTAACCAGAACTGAACGGAGGCTTAACAGACACTTCTTGCTCTGACACCTAATAGAAGCAATGTGAGGCAGTAAGTGAAATCATTTAAAAATAATTATTTTAAATCAACCAAGCAGTATGGGTTTATTTTCTTCCTGAGTGTCCCTTGACCCATCTTGTTACTAGCCTGAAGATGAAGGTGGACAGAGACATCTCAATTTGTTCTGGAGGAATAGATGGCCCTTGGTAGGAGAGAATAGGGGATGAAGAGTTGGCTTGGATAGGATTGGGTCAGAAGATGAAGGAAAAAACATTTTGTGGTTTCAGCACAAGGGGCTATGTGTCCTTCCCCTGAGTTTCAATTACTCCAGTCACCATGGCCTAGATTATTACTAATATTTACCCTTCCAACCCTTCTGACAGAGAGAGAATATTTACCCAAATACAAGGAGTCCTGCAAATCCCAACTCCACCCTTTTCCTTTCCTCCCACACACCTCACTTGACATATGGGTGTCATTGCAGTGGGTATCCACCATTAGCTCCTGCAGCCATCTGCTGCAATGAGGACTCCCAGGAAATGGTTGGGAAGAAGGCTAGGTAGGGATAAATTTCTTAGCTGTGTGACCCTGGGCATGTCCTGAAGATTACATGAGCTGCAGTTTTCTCACATCTAAAATAGGGAATAATTCACTGGGGTGATATGAACAAGTGCTTTTTATACTTAAAAGGCTACAGAAATGTGATTTTTTTTCATCAATCAACAAGTATTTATTAAGTGCATACCATGTTCCAGACACTGAGGATATAAAGACAAAATAAAATAATCCCTGATCTCTAGAAGTTTATATTCTATCAAGGAATATAACGTATCCACATACAGAAATTAATGTAGCATAAATGCATATTTGTACATACATCGATATATGTATACAAAATATATGGAGTGTCCCCAAAAGTAGTTTTGTTGGTGTCATTAGTATCTGAGAGAATCAGGAAATATCTCATATAGATGATAGAATTTTTTTAGCTAAGTTAAGAGAGAAAGTAGAGATTTTAAGAAATGGAGGTGAGAGAGACTAAAGTCCAAATATGATGCACAGCCTTTGCAAGGGCATGGTGATAGGAAAGTGAGTGTCCTGTTATTATCATTATTATTCTACTATATGTTTAAGAAAGATCAAAGACTCATAAAGCAAGAAAGAATTATGTGATTCCACTTTCCTCTCCAGCATTCCCTACCCATCCTTCTAGGTTTGACTAAATACTGCAAATAAGAGTGAAAACATTCTCCTTTCCTTGTATAATACCATGGTGTAGCCAAACCTGAAATACCTACATATAATTATCATCAACATGCCACAAGAGAGAGAAAATGGAGCTGGGAAAGGAGCTTAGAAAGGTAAAGAAAATGATCAAGGGAATGTGTGGTGGGTCACTTGGCAGGAATGGATTGTCAAATGGAATAGACTTAACAGTTACAAGAGGATAAGAAATACAAATAGAGGAATTTTTTTTGGGGGGGGAGTACAGTATATAAGAGATAGGGATTTCTGATTTGGTCCCGGTGTGGACTATTTAGCTCACATAAAGAAAATGTTGGGATCTTGAAACATGTGCTATTGATTACCAAGGAAGCTGATGAGAACCTATGGAAGACTCATTGCAATCCCCTTTTACTCCTGGAATGACAGTTGATTTCCCTTTTCCCAAAAGGCAGAAGTAAGAGTGAAGAGTGGACCTTGAGGATGCAGATTTTAGTTTAATATAAAGAGAAGCTTAACAGTGAGAGCTATCTAGAAGTAGGCCTGGAGACATCAGGATAAAACAGGTCCTCCTTCTAGCAGAGGCTGGACAATCATTTGTTACAGATGGCATCAAAGGAATTCCTTTTTTTGGGTTCAGACCAGTGAGGTTGCTTCCTTCTCTGATAGTCTGATTTTTTGGAATTCTAATCTTGAAAGGTCTATAAAATCATTACAAGCATAAATGGAGTGAGCATCAAACTGCCTTACCAAATCCTGGTTTGACAAAATTGAAGAGCACCCTTTGCAAATTGAAATCAGCACACTTAGAATAAATCAAATGAGTTATTGCTTTTGTAAAACAGGTAATGATAATGATAGAAATGTCTGAAAACACAATGTTTTATATACATATATACATATGTATATATATATCATTTGATTTAAAGAGCTCACACATATCAGCAGTTATGTACTGAAAATTATATTTTTTAAAGTTCAAATAAATTTAAAAATGAGAGACATAATCAGTTATACAAGGAATATTAGAGGGTCCACTGTTAGTCCTTGAGGGTAACCATACTTTTCCATAATCCATCTTCTGATGTCTCTTATCAGAGACAGAATCTTGGGCTGGATTGACCATATGTCTGGTTCACAATGACAAGTCCTGGTTCTTCATAAGCCTTCCCACACCCATGAGAAGCTATTTTATTTGTGATGTCCAGAGAAGATTCCAAGATTTTCCTCAGTAACCTATTTCAAGCTTTATAACACACATTGTCAGGAAATTCTTCCTTATAGACACCCTCCGGCTGCAGCTTAAGCCAATTTCCTCCTTTCCAGTTCAGAGTGAAGATGAAAGACATCTGGTCCTTATCCTCTCTAAAATTCTTTCATATACTTGAAATTTATTAAACAAATTTTCTCTTATCAAAGAGTCAGTGTAGTAGAATGCATAAAGAGATGAACTTTAAGTCAGGAAGACCTGAGTTCAAGTATCATTTCTGACCATGAGGCCTTACATTTTGAACAACTATCTAAGAAGTTGTTGTTTGTCCTTCCTTCTTGGAGAGGGCCATGGCATCAGGGAGGTGATGTCATGACAGACAAATGAACTGGATTTAAGTGAAGGAAGGCTGTGCAAGGTCACCAGCCTTACTTTCCCCTCAAGAGCCATCTGAGTCCAGTGGCAGGATATAGATCAAGATGATTGGAGATGGCCCTGGATGCAATGGGAGATCTTGGACTTTTTAAGATAAAGTCTTAATGAGATCTCAGTTTGACTGATGTCTAAGATTATATAAATTATATAAAAGTATTATATAAAAGTATTTTTCTAGAGGAAGTTCTTTATCAAAAGTTCCTTATATTAATGAAAGCCAGTTTTTAGAAGAATTTTCATGAAATAATTCCAGTTAGTTTAAGTTTTTCCTATAGAACTTAGTTGTCCAATCTTCAGTACTTTTTCCTCTGGACAAATCCTGTTCTAGTCTTTTCTATTTCTTTTAAGTATTATGGTTATGAGACCTTAGAATAATGCAGGTATTCCCCACTGTAGAACATAGATAAATTCTAGCAAAAATTGGTTTTAAGGTGAGTTTCAGTAACTGAATAAATATTTCCTTCAAACTAATCCTCATGTTTTCTCCAGGTTGAATGACTATGTTGTCAACTGCTTCTCTCCTAGAAAGGCATCCAACAAGGAAGAAAAAAGAGGAAGGAAAAACAAAAATAAACATATATAAAGCACATATAAAAAGAACATCTAATGTAAGTAATGTTTCATACCCATAATCTACCTATGAAGAAAAAGTTGAGAAGTACTGTTTACTCTTCTCCAATTCAGACAAGATTTTCCATAACTCTCTGTATTTATGATTTCTTATAACATAGTAATGTTCTCTTTTAGTCATATACCAAGAATTATTTGCCTAATTCCCAATTGATGGCATCAACTTTACTTCCAATTCTTTGCCACTACAAAAAGTGAAAGTATAAATACTTTGATGCATCCAGGACTTTCTTTTTGTCACTAGTCTTCCCGTGACTAGCAAGGGAATCTCTGGGTGAAAGGTGATAAACATTTTCATCACTTTTTAAAATAATTCCAAGATGATTTCTTGAGCTATTGGATCAATCCACAGCCTCACCAAAATATATTGTTATTATTCTCATCTTTATACAACATTTAAATTTTAATTCCCATATCATGTCAATTTTGCCAATTTACTGCATGTGAAATAAAACCTCAGATTTGTTTTGATCTACATTTCTCTTATTATTAGTGATTTGGAACATTCTTTCTTGTGGTTGTGAATAGTTGGCAATTTTTCTTTTGAGAATTCTTTTGAGAATTATTACTTCATATTCTTTAACCACTCATCTATTATGAGATGACTTTTGGTCTTACATACTTCAATTACTTGCCTATATGCCTTGGATAGCAAACCTTTATCATAAATATTTGATTAAAGATTTGTTTTCTCCAATGGAGTACTTTCTCCCTTATCCTAGTAGTATTAATTTTGTTCATGAAAAGCTCTTAAATTTCATGTAATCAAAATTATTTATTTTGTCTTTTGTGATCTCCATTCCTGAGCCAAGAATTGTATAGCACTTTTTACTTATGTATTATTATTGATAATTTAAATGTGAGAAATGAAATGAGAAATATAATCGAACAGAAAAGGAGCTAAACCTGTCATACAAAGGGATTCAGAATTAAACACATTATTTGAGATATGATTTATAACAGGATGGAGTATTAGAAGACTATCACCTCCCTTGTTTTGAACATAAAATTATGCTTAAGGTAGCCCAACATCACACAAGATTATGAATGTGTACCTTGTCACTCTCTTGTCTCATACTAAGTTCATGTTTCAAATATTTATCTATATGTATGTATTTATATATAATTCTATCTATATAAAGATATTTGAGACTCACATATCTTTTTCATATGAACTGCTGATTAGTCCCTAATCTATATTTGTGAAATTGACTTTTTTAACCTAAACATAGAAGTTTGTATTTATCCCTACTAAATTTCATTATAGTTTAAATAAATAAATAAATTTTCTCACAATAGAGCAAACCCATTCTGGCATGCTAAGATCTTGAATCCTGACCCTTTAATCCAACATATTCACTGTCTCTTTTAATTTTGTATTATCTGAAAACTTGTCAAGCACATCGTTTATGCCTTTATCCAAGTCACTGATAATGTTACACAGCACAAGTCCAAGGACATATCCTGTGGGTACTCCACTAGCAACCATCCTCCAAACTGATACAAACCCATTAATGACAACCCTTTTGAGTGATCATTCAACCAGTTCCAAATCCACATCACTGGGTTACCATCTAGCCCACATCTCGCCATCTTTTCCACAAGGGCAGCATGAGAAACCCTGTGGTCAAAATGCCTTGCTGAAATTTAGGTACACTATGTCTGCGGCACTCTCCTGATCTACCAGCCTAATAACCCTGCCAAAATAAAAGTGAGGTTAGTCTGGCATGACCTGTTCCTGATGAAGCCACTCTGGCTCACAGTGATTAACCACTTCCTTTGCTAAACATTCCCAAACCATCCCTTTAATAATGTGTTCTAGATTTTTGCCAGGAATTGAAGTCAAGCTCTTTGGCCTATAGTTTGCACACTCCACCCTCTTCCTTTAAAAAAAAATTGTGACAACATTCACCTTTCTCCATGATCACTCTCTTGATCTACAATGGTCTTTTAGAGATTGCTTGCAGTAGACCAGCACTCCCATTTGCCAGTTCTTTCAGTACCCAGTAATGTAATTAAGATTGGGATTGGTGACAAGAATCATGTAGGATAAGAAAGTTTTGCCTAAGGATGTTATCTGGATTAGTGGCAGGAGTAACCCACATCAAAGACATATAATTGCACTGAACTACTGAAGAAATATTCCTTTAATACCTTTTGCAACAATCTAGCACATAACAGCCTGAGCTTTCTTGGAACAAGCTTTGAGCAAATCACATTTCTATCATTTAATATTCAATGAAAAAGAATGTTATGGACCAAAACTTAAAGGAAAAACATATATTTGTATTATCTAAAAATTTGTCAAGTACACCATCTATAACTTTATTCAAGCCCCTGATAAAAATGTTACACAGCACAAGGCCAAGGACATATTCTGTGGGTACATAAAGTGTGGGAAAGGAATAAATATTAAGTATCTCCAATGTATCAAACATGTTACAAATATTATTTCATCTGATCCACACAACAACACTAGGAAGAAGGCACTATTATTATCCCTGTTAGTTAAAGAAACTGAAGCAGAGAGGTTAAATAAGTTGCCCAGATAATATACATAGTAAATGTCCAAAGTTGCATTTAAACTTCAGTCTCCCTGTCCCTATAACTAGTGCTCTATCTACTGTAGCACTTATCTTCTCATTCTGCAGAAAAAAACAACTTGCCAGACACTACCCAGTTATTCAGTAGTAGAGTCAAAATTTGAACTTAGCTCCTTTGACTTCAGTCATAGCATGTTTTCCATTATTCCAAAAGGGAGATTCTGTCTTAAACATGGCTCTTAACATCTTATCTCCTTTCTTTATAACACAGGAGATGCCATCGTTGGGATTTGTCATGAACTGCTGCTGCTCCCCTCATCTCTGAGATCCTTCCTTCACAGTGGACCAACTTCATTTTGAATGCCTGTCTGTAGATGAACCAGTTAGTTCATCCTGATCCATATCATGTTTGCCATCTGATTCTATCCTTATCATGTGGTTCATTGTGACCTACAAATCTTTTTTTTTTGTGGTTGTTCTATAAAGTCAATATGTAAAAGTCTTGTTTTCATGAAATAAGCCAGCCATCTCAGTGTAATTGGTTTTTCATTATGTAGGCTACTCTCTAATTCATCCCACTTATGCCATAGGCTTATAGGTGACTTAGATTAGGAAGAAATGTCTAAACTTTATTTTATAATTAAGGAACCTGAGTCCTACAGATGTTGGGACCTGTCTATTAGTCACACAGTCAGCAAGGGGAAGACCTGGGATTAGAATAGAGATCCTTCTATTACAGAGTCAGTCTAGTACTCTTTGTTCTCATGAAAATTTCCAAGAGTCTAAATTGCCCATCTGCATTTGGATATTCATATGCCAAAGTTTGGAGCACTATAAGCACCTGAAAAATGTTTGTTGATTAGTTTACTATGAGTTACCCTCCACGAACAAAATCATAAATCTGTGCCCTCAAAATGGTGTGTGGTATTTTTCACTTTTTATATACATCTGTATTGCTTTGCCAATTAGATTGCAAGCTCCTTGAGGGTGAAAATTAGTATCATAATACCTGGGAACAAGATATTTGAATGGCAGTGTGGTACTGTTTGTACAATGGAAAGAGCACTATTTCTGAAATAAAGTTGCCAACAAGCATTTATTAAGCACCAACTGTGTACCAGGCCTCTAAAAGCAAGGGGTACAAAAAAAGGTTTAAAAAGTTTCTGCTTTCAGACTTTATTGAGGGAGACAACATGCAAATAATTATGTACAAATAAGATATATACAGGATTAAACTGGAGATAATCTCAGAGGAAGTCACTAGCTAGAATTAGTGGCTTCTTGCAGAAGATAGGATTTTAGTTGAAACTTGAGGGAAGCTGGGAAAGCCATGAAGTGGAGGTGGAGAGAGAGCATTCCAGGAATGGGAGACAGTAATTGAAAATGCCCAGTCAGGAGATGGAGTATTTTGTATTAGGAA
Source organism: Myrmecobius fasciatus (assembly GCA_023553655.1). Taxonomy (NCBI): domain Eukaryota; kingdom Metazoa; phylum Chordata; class Mammalia; order Dasyuromorphia; family Myrmecobiidae; genus Myrmecobius; species Myrmecobius fasciatus. The sequence continues at coordinate 122,110 of JAJPUD010003506.1, forward strand.
TAGCAAGAAAGCTGATACCACTGGATCAAAAAGTACATAAAGAAAGAGTAAAGTATAAGACAGGAAAAATAGAAAAGAAGTCAGGTTATGAAAGGCTTTAAACGGCAAACAGAAAATTTTATGTTTGATTGGAGGTAATAGGGAGCCTCTGGAATCTGTGGTATTTGGAGAGAGAGGAGAAGAGGTATTATAACAATGGCCAGATCTACATTTTAGGAAGATTGCTTTGATAGTTGAGTGTGGAGAACAGACTGGGATGAGGGGAGACACTTGTCAGTGAGATCAACCAAAAGACTGTTGCAGTAGTCCAGGACTGAAGAGATGAAGCTTGGACCAAGATGGCAGCATTATCAGAAGAAAGAGGACATATAAGAAAGAGTTTACAAAAGTAGAACTACCAGTACTTGATAACTGATTAGATATAAGGGTTGGGAAAGAATGAAGAACTGGAAGATTATACTTTGGTTTCCAGTCAGAAAACCCTTAATTCAAATTCCATTTCCACTTCTTAATAACTGCATTACCTTGAACAAGTCACTTAATATATCTGAGCTTCAGTTTCATCAAAGAGGTCATTGTATCAGAGTTTCCTTCTACCTTTGAATTTATAATCTCTTTGAGTGCTGGCTCTGACACTTCCTGTGTCATCTGGAGGGCAATTCACAGCAAGTTTCTGAGCCTCAGTTTCCTCTTCTGTAATTTAATAATAATATTGTACTGCCTTAACCCACAGGCAATTATTTCACAAATCTTGAAGTGCTATAGAAACTGGAGTTCTTATTGTCATTATGGAGCCTCAGGAATTCTTGCTGGTGACTATTATTACTACTTATTGATCATTAATCAATCAGCAAGTGTTTACGAACTGTCTACCATGTGTATGCCTCTGTACTTGCACCCTCAGATTTCTCCCTTGAATGTAGCAGTGCCAATCTTCTGCCTGAAATGGACTTGTTTCTAATTAGCTTTTGCCTCTTTTTGCTCCTTAGCCTGGAGGTAGTGATTTGTCACTGGAAATCATACCACATACCTTGGAAGAATTTGATCACTGGGTTTCCCAACCAGTCCCTTTTACTTATAACCTGTCAAACCAGGGACAGATACTCCAAGGGCTAGGCAGGTCCAGCCCACACTATTCAATATGAAAGCAGGCCCAAGCCTCAATTTAGAGTACCCTTCCATTGGTGTATCTTGGCCTCTATATTTGTGGGACACCAGCCCTGCATGTAACTTACCACTAAGGTTATTCCAGGGCTGACTGGCATCTCTGTCTCTGCTCTCAGAACATGCCTGGTGGAAAGCAAGTTTGTGTCCAATTGCCATATTCTTTGGAAGGTAATGTTAGTCCATCAAGATTGTCTTGGAGTTAAATGTGGAATCCTGTCTTTTGGAATCTCTGGAGGACACTAAGGATCATAATGTTAAAGGATTCTAGCATTTGGAACTGGAAAGGAAAATTTTGTTTACTCCTTTCCTAGTCCCAACCTAAAGTTGTGACACACGAATGGAATAATCTCAAGGATTTTAGTGCTCCTAGCTTCTGCTGACCCACAAACAAAACTCCTCTCTAGGATTTCTTTTCTACCTTGTAGTAAGATTGCAACTGAGAACCTCCCAAAGCAAACTTGCCTTGACCATTCTTCCAACCCATCCCTTTTAAGTCTGGGAGGGAAACAAATGGACCTGGGCAAACACACACACACACACACACACACAAACACAAACACACACACACAGAGAGAAAGAGAGAGAGAGAGTCAATAATTCAATTCAATTCAGTAAATATTTATTAAATACTTATTTGATCAGGTATTAAACATATGAAAATAAAACAAAAAAAGAAAGAAGGAAGGAAGGGAAGGAAGGGAAAAGAGTGAAGGAAGGGAAGGAAGGGAAGAAAGAGAAGGAAGGGAAGAAAAGGAAGGAAGGGAAGGAAGGGAAGGAGGAAGGGAAGGAAGAAGGGAGAAGGAAGAAGATAAAAAGGGAGAAGGAAGAAGATAAAAAGGAAGGAAAGGAGGGAGGGAAGGAGAAAAGGAAGAAAGAAGAAAAGATAAGAAAACTTTTAAATAGTCCTAGTCTTTAAGATTATTACAGCATATGCACAAGTAAGTAAATATATAAAGGATATACTAATAAATACAAAGTCATTTCAAGAGGGAGATAGTATATGTGGGAGTATGCTGGGAAAATATTTCTGGAGATGAGAAGTAGTAGAAAAATTGCCTTGCATTTGGAGTCTAAATCCCAGTTCTGACCCTCATAAATTGTATCTATGGCTAAATTTTCTTTGGTTCTCATTTCACTCAACTGAAAATTGAGGCTAGTTAGCAATCTAGTGAAGCCTATGGGTCCCTTCTTAGAACAATAATTTTAAATGTATAAAATAAAAATATATAGAATTGCAAAGGGAACCAATTATATTGAATTAAGGATGTCACTTTTTTTCTCTATCCTATTTCATGGACTTCCTGAAATCTAAACATAGAATCCCTTGGGAAGTCATACATATTAGGTTAAAAACTTCTGGTCCATAAGACCTCTAAAGTTCTTTTCAGATCAGAACTATATAATCAGGTAAAAAAAATTCAGAAAAAAAGTACCCTTTGTGTTTAAGACAGCTTAAATGATTTTTGCATGACTGTAGGCTAAGGAGAAAGACAAGGATGTCAGGGCCTGTCCTTTCCCACCCCCGCCTTTACTCCAACACACACACTCCTTGGCTGTGGAGAGTAGACACAGCTGGGTAGCTGTCGTGATATGACTTCCAGTTCTGGACAAGGATGCTAATTTCTGTGGCCAAGAATGGCCAGAGGAATGCTGGTACATTTCTTCCTTCCTAGTCACAGACATGAAAAAGAATTCCAGGAATGTAGGTTATTTGTGCCAAGCACAAAATGAACTGGCCCTTACCCCACCTGATAAATGTGGCCCTATAGAAAGGCAACTGTCCCCAGAACTGAAACTAGAAAGAACTTCATCTCCTATATCTCTCTATATAACTTACACATTTAACCCAAATGCTACTTCTGGCCAAGACAATTTCTCTTAATTTCAATTCCTTGACTAAGTAATTTAAGAATAATGTCTCTGCTTCCCAGGAAGGATTAGAAGTCATTGAACATACAGGGAAAGATAATGATGTACCTTAGAGACTGGGGATTCTTAATCTAGAAACATTGCATAGAAGTTAAGAGTCAAACACCCCTGGATTCAAATCCCATTTTAGATACTTATTAATAGGATCATTGATTTAAAGTTAGAAAAAACCTTAATTACATTTATTCAAACTCCCTTATTTCACAGATAAAGAAAACAAGAGTTTAAGCAACTTGTGTTCATACAAAGAGTAAGTGGGAGAATTTGAGTTTAGAATTGTGGATTTTTAGAACTGAAATAGACTTGAGAGGCTACCTAGTACAACCTCCCCATTTTGCAGATGAGGAAACTGAGCCCCAGTAAATTTGTATTCTGTTTAACAACAGGTGGTGGAGCAAGAATTTGAACCCAGCTTCTCTATATTCAAAACCTTTGCTCTATACTATGAAGTCTGATTATTAGCTGAAGGACCTTGTTTATCACTTAATTTCTCTGAATCTTACTACCAATCTCATAATATTGTTGTTTTCATCAAATGAGGTAAGGACATGTGTAAGAGGGGTTGTTCCATACCTTTGCCTTAGTAATTATACAGAATTTGAATTTTTTCACTGAATCAATAAGAAGTATGAGCTTATTGTGAATAAGGCCTAAACATATTTATTGAATCAATCAGTAAAGGACATAGAAATATATTCAAATTACTTGGTTAGACAAGTTGGAAGAAATGAAACTCAGTACATGAAACAGAATGATACTGGACAGAAGGTATATTGGTTTTGGCTCAGGAGACTCATTTATACTTTATGTGGCTTGTATAAAGTAGCAAACATGTGTGGATACTGGCATTCTAGTGGTAAGCCAGGAAAGAGCGGTTCTAGCCAACCTCCAACCCTCTGAAAGGGAATCACTGGGAGGTGGGAAGGAGAGAATTCAATTTTCTTGCTTCTTTGGCCAAAGGAATACCTTGTGGATTTTGAAAAGTCAGAGGATTTGAACAATAAAGTCTGCTTTGGGAGCCAAGGACAAGTTAGACATCTTGAGGAATAGTAGCTTCAGGACTTTACAGGGAACCCAGCAGAAAGGCCAAGGAGAATTTCATGAAGACTCTACAAAAGAAGAAAAAGACTTTCAGCAGCCAATAGCTGTGGGTTAGTTCTTTGATAAATGTGTTCTTTAAGCTTGGGCCTACTTTTTCCTGGACTCTGCATCTTCTAGTGTGGGAGTTTGTTATAGACCTTGGTGGGGGAAGTTGTTTCCATAGGCATATTATGAAGAAAGCATCTTAAAAAACTCTAAAATATGATAGAAAGGAAAACTTTTATGTTATTGGAGTCTTTAATCAATGTAGGAAGAATAGGAAGTAAGAAGAGTAATAGTGGGAAGAGCCCTAGACGAAGACTCAAGCAACCAGATTTGGTCCCATTTTATCCCTTAGTAAATTGCTTTTCCCATTTGGGCTTCCATTTTCTCAGATGAAAAATGAGAGAATTGAAGTAAAGTTGATTTTTATGTGGTGCTTTAAGCTTCTCAGTGTGTTTTACATATCTGATGTCTCTCCATTGACCCTCTCAATAACGATTTGAAGTGGGTGTTATCACCATTTAATAGATGAGAAAACTGAGGTTCAGAAAGTGGATTAGTGATTTGTTCAGGGTCATACGGCTAGTAAGTGTCAGAGGTGGAATTTGAACTATGAGTCTCCAGGCATTCAATCCAGTATGCCATGCTTTCACCTGTGATCTCTAAGCTCCCTTCTAGCTCATATAGTCTGTGATATCAACCATTACTTTTTCTTTTCTCACCAATAAATTGAGAACACCTTATCCCAGATATGCTACTTTATGAACTGTCAGGGAGCCAATTTTATCACCCAGGAAGAACTGAGAGGTTAAACGTGGAGAACAAGCTCAAATACTTTGCTCAGGTCTATCATAAAGATTCAGAAACTCCCTTTTTTATTCCCCAAGAGTTAATGGAAACACTCCAGTGGGAGACACTCTGTGAAGTCAGTATGGGATGAACTCTCCCATCTCCTAGCTCCCAGGCAAAGCTCCCAGTTCTGCTCCCAGGGGTGTGGTGTAGAAAGCAGAGCTAAACCTCCTCTGCCCCCTTAAGAATGGAGCTTCTTGGCTATTACCAGTAAACAACCCAGTTCCCCTAAGGTTAATGCTGGAAAGACATTTCTGTTTAAATTGATACTGAAGATTTACACATTTTACTTTTTTGGTCCTGAGTCCTTAAGAAAAAAAAAAAAACCAACTAATTATGCACCTTAAACACAGCATAGTCTGAGTAGGGTACTTAGTGTTCAGTACATAGAGTACTCAGGGAAAGTTAGACAGGTCACCATGCTCACAGAGCAGAACAGAGGGCCTGAACTTGAAAGCTTTCATAGCAAAAGCTGAGCAGCAGTTTCTTTGGAATCTCTTAGATTTCCTTGAAAAACAACATTTGTCCAAGAAGAGAAGTTATAAACATGGGTGGGGGAAATGGTTCTCCATAAGTACACCATGGCAGGTATAAGGAAGGAATAACCTTATAACAGACAAGCAACTATTATTAGAGACCTCAGAGTTTAAAACTGAAGAGATCTTTGAGGCCATATTCATCTGTAATTATATCATCTATGCATATTTCTATCTTTACTTATCTATATATCTACCTCTATAAAAGGATGTATTTATGTATACCCATATAGATAATTACTGATCTCTACATTTATATTTTCAAATATATACACTTTATATTTATAAATATTATTAAAAATTCATACAAATTTACATATCCAAATTTATATTTACAAATATATAGAGGTAGATAGATTATTATCATCCCCTCAATGGTGGGATGTCTGGATTAAAATGGACATCTGAGTCTCTTTTTCAGCAGAACTGTCAATTGCTCATATTGCCTTCCGTAGTAAGCTTTTGCTTTGCCCCTTTCCAAAATGGTAGCTCTATTTTCCACTCTGCACAATAAGGAGTCTAATTTCAGTACTGCCTGTTCTCTATATCAGGTTAATTAGCATGGATAGAAAATAAATAGCTTAAAGAGGTTGTTGAAGGGTTTTTAGTCTGTTTGAATGCCATTCACAGATAGAGAAATCTCATTGTTTTTGTTCTGTCTTTAATGAGAACAGTCCTTAGATCTCCCAGACAGTTTTCCCAACAAGAAATATTGAAGCTTACTCCCTCACCCTTTACCACTGATAGATAATGGTGATGATAGGCAGCTGAGCATCAGAGTGCCTGAGGATTTTTTTAAAGATATTTTGAAGCATTAGGAAGAACACTAGACTTGGGATTTGTATCCCAGCACACTGACTTAGTAGTCCTGTGTCATTGTGTAAATCATTTCATATTTTCAGTTTTATGTTTCTTCTGTAAATTAGGTCATGAGAGTATAGCCAGAAAGTCCTTAAAGATGATCTAATTCACCTATTACCTGTCCTCCCACTTTACAGTTGAAGAAATTGAGGTCCAGATACACTTGCAAGCTTATTGGAGGAAAACACTTTATAAACCTCAAAGCACTCTAGAAAATTAAATTACTTTGTTTTTATTTTACAAACATGTATTAATCTGCTGTTTTCAAGTGCTGGAGGAGATCAGTAAAGTAGAAAATTCCAAGAAGTCTGATTTGTACTTTAAGTGCAAAATTTAGATAAAACTTCGTATTCATTAGATTATTCTCAATGCTATAGTGAGCAGTAGTTGTCTGTAAAATAGAGAATGAACAGGGTTTTACTTCCAGGTTCCTAAGCACCACTGTGAACAAGCATAATGTACTGCCAGGAAAGGATCTATTCGTTCCTTGGAAGACAGAGGCCTTGAGGAACAATTTCTGTATAAGGCCAAACCATGGTCAAGAAGGTGAGGTTGAGTATTCGGCTTGTGGTCCCTGCCCCAGGCAGAAAAACGTGCAGAAAGTACAGTCCTCGCTGTAAGGGAAAGGCCATAAGAATGGATCTTCCAGAGATGGCACCAGGGATGCATTATAATATCTCGGTAGTGTCAACATGCCATAAAGCATTCCTGTTTGGCTGACAACAGCTGCTCCCGAGTTTGCCAAAGGCATAGAAACATGAAGACACGTGGCACCTCACCTGCCCATCTTGTTCATTTCTACCTCTTAAAGAATGAATCAGAAAACATTCAACCAAGTTTTCCTCTCCCAACATAAATAGGCTTCCAGGGGATTTTTCCCATGTTCTCTTCTTCTTCGTCCTTCTTCTTCTTCGTCCTTCTTCTTCTTCGTCC
>JAJPUD010003506.1:130298-169862 GCA_023553655.1 Myrmecobius fasciatus
TTCCTTCTCCTTCTTCTTCTTCTTCTTCCTTCTCCTTCTTCTTCTTCCTTCTCCTTCTTCTTCTTCTTCTTCTTCTTCTTCTTCTTCTTCCTTCTCCTTCTTCTTCTTCTTCTTCTTCCTTCTTCTTCTTCTTCTTCTTCTTCCTTCTTCTTCTTCTTCTTCTTCCTCTTCTTCTTCCTTTTCTTCTTCTTCTTCCTCTTCTTCTTCCTCCTCTTCCTCCTCTTCTATTTTCTTCCTCCTCTTCCTCCTCTTCCTCCTCCTCTTCCTCCTCTTCCTCCTCCTCTTCCTCTTCCTCCTCCTCTTCCTCTTCCTCTTCTTCTTCTTCTTCTTCTTTTTTTTTTTTTTTGCAAGTAAGTCATCCTTCTTCAAAGATGAAAAGTATTTCCCTTCTGGGCACCAGAAAAGTACAACATGTATTCCCCTTAAAGACAAATAGTAGGGAATAGGTGGTGAGGGACAGTCTTAGTTTTATATATTACAGGGACATTGAAATAGTTGAGCAGAGATCTATCAATGTCCTATAAAAGCAACAGTGCTGAAACAAGAGAGAGGGCAGTGTAGATATCCTTTAATTTTTAGTGTGATCAAATGACAAGAAGGAAATTGTTTCTGGTCAGCTAGTCTCTGGGGAATTTTATAAATGCATGTTTGTGGGCCTTTGCAGGGAATTTTCAATTTAGGGGTCTTCTGTATTTAGAAATAAAAAAAATCTAATACTAATTTATATGGCTATTCCATCATTTTAGTCATGTCTGACTCTTCATGAATCCATTTGGGGTTTTCTTGGCAAGATACTTCAATGATTTGCCACTTTCTTCTCTAGCTCATTTTATATATGAGAAAACTGAGGCAAACAGGGTGAAATGACTCACCTAGGGTCACACAGCTATTAAGTATCAAGAGGCTAGATCTAAACTCAGGAAAATGAGTCTTCCTGTCTCCAGACCTGGCATTCTATTCACTATGCTACCTAACTGACCATCTGATAGCAACAGATAGTACAGTGCCAGAATTGTAGTCCAAAAGACCTGAGTTTAAATCTGGCCTCAAATTTTTACTAGTTATATGATCCTGGATGAGCAATTTATTTAACCTCTGCTTCAGTTTACTTATCTATTAAATGAGGATAATAATAGCACCCACACTCAGGTTTGTTTTAAGGAACAAATGTATTATTTGTTAAAATGCTTTGCAAGCCTTAAAATACTATATAAATGCTAGCTGTTACTACTACATACACACTACTATGAACCAATGTGGATGTGGGTCTCCTCTTTCTCTAAGGCTATGATGGAGTCACTTTGCTGTAGACTGGGATCCATAGAGAAAGTTTCAGTGTAGAGGCTTCCATGATAATATATCAGTACTTCAAAAGTTCTATGATTTTTTCCTCTGGACATTTACTTCCTCCATCTGTTCAGGTCCCAGGCCTTTCAAGAACAAAGAGTTTGGTAAATATTAAATTGATTTAGAAACAGAGTTCTTTTACCTTTATAAACCCATAAATTAGGAAGTTAAGGAATTATTTGATAGATGGGGAACTAAGTAGACAGTTGCTTGAATTGCTATTACCGAAACATAAATCAACTGGATGCCAGTCTTTCAGCAATGAGTCTCTCCACACTTCGGTAGTCTGGGCCTTGGATGAAACACAGTCAGTTACTGGGCTAGTACTCAAAGCCCTTACAACATATTAGGACCTGCCAGAGCTTGAACTACTCTACTGGCTTTGCTTTGAGAGCCCTAGGTCATTTCCATTCCAAGAGGCTCCAGAGGAAGACTTTAGTGAAGGGTCAGTCCAGTGTTCACTAATAGTAATCATAATAATAATAACCTATCTTTATATCACATATGTAGACAGAAAGATGGACAGATGGGCTGATAGGCAGACGACAGAGGGGGAAGGGAGAGAGGAAGATGAAGGGAGGAGGGAAGGAAGAAAGGAAGAAAAGAAGGAAGAAAGGAAGGACAAATCAGTATTTCTGATATACTTTGTGCTAGACACTATGCTAAATACTAGTAATACAAATATAGGCAAAAAGCAAGACATTCACTATCCCCCAGGAATTTACATTTTAATAGGAAAAGCCAACACACAAAAGTGATTAGAAAAGCATGGTAGGGTAGGGGTTTTACATGTGTGAACAACATCCAAAAGAAGTCTAGGAAGTCATGTGCTGAATCAGATTTATGAATACTTCCTCAAATATAGGTTTATGAATAAACTCACCAATCAGAGGAAGAGACTCTAGTGGTAAAGGCATTACCAACACAAAGAACAAAGATTTGGGATAGAAAGATAATGTAGAAGACAGAATTTGGAATTTAAGAGTTAGGGAGATCAATGCTTACTTAAATCCTGGCTCTGATATTTAGCTGTGTGACTTAGGCAAGCCACTTAACTTCTCTGAATCTCAATCTTCTCAACTGTTAAAATGAAGGAGTTTGATTAGGTGTCTTTTAGTTTGATTAGTTACCTAATTAGGTTTAGACCCTAATCCTCTCTATGTTCATAATCCTCACCTCCATCTCTTATAATCCTTACAGTTCAGGTCATATGCTATCATTAGCTGCTGCTACTGCCCTCCACTCATAAAAATTACTTTGAATTTATTTGTATAAATTTATAGCTTACATGAATAAAATAGAGAGAGAAGATCAATGAAATGGATATGCAACTAAAAAAGCTAGAAAAAGAATAAATTAACCCCCCCAATCAAATACCAATTTAGAAATTCTAAAATTCAAAGGATAGATTAATAAAATTTATAAATGTACATATAAATGTACATAAAATTACATATATATACATATATATATGGAATAGTCTCTCTCTTCTTCTCTATCTCCTCCTTCCCTGACCTCCTTCAAGTCTCAGCTAAAATTCCACCCTTTACAGGAAGCCTTTCTTCTTAGTTCTAGTGCCTTCTCTCTGGAACATCTCTTATTTATCCTGTACATATCCTGTTTGGTATATGTAGTTGTTGGCAGGCCATCTTCTCTATTAGACTGAATTCCTCAAGGACAGCACTTAACAAATATTTGTTGACCAACTGATTGAATGGCAGTTCTCAGGTCCAAAGAGTTTTATTGATTTATCTGGTATCAGAAATCAGAGGCATATAAGAGGAGTTTGATAAATGTACTTTACCTAACACATGTTCATGTGACCAGAAAAGCTATCAGCAAGGATAGGAAGCCACTGCTCAGTAGTCAAACCTATAGAAAACAATACACAAAAGTCATGAAGGAATTTATCCATAGGGGAAAGAAGAGTGAAGGGGAGAGAGATTAGGACAAGAAAGCCTATCAATTTTCAGGCATCTGTGCTTTTGGCTAAACATTTTTGGATGCTTAGAATGCCCTCTCTAATCTCTTTAATCATTTTTTTCAAGCTCAACTCACATGCCAAGTCTAGGAAATCTTCTCTGATTTCTCTCCCACCCCCAGCTCCAGGTAATGACTTTTCTTTGGTCATATTTCCTCACTTTGCTTTTAACTCTCCAATGTACTTGTCTTGTAATGTGATATTTTAATATCATCTATATTCACACTGAATTTTTTCCTACTAGATTATAAATTCTCTGAGGGCAGGTACTATGTCTCATTTAAAATTCACATTTTTCCCACTGTGGAACATAATGCTCTGCACTCAGGAGATATATTATAAATGTGAAAACAACAAAAATATAGCTTTACCCACAGCATAAGGTGGTTCCTGCTTTGAGTAAGGGCTTAACTAGATGGTCTTTAAAGTTGTTTTCAAGTTTAGAGCTCTATAATTTCCTCCCTGGATTTGTTCTACATAAAGCATAATTGCAATCTCAGTAGGGAAGGGGATAAGAGCAAGATGGTTATGTTAATAGCCCTGTGGAATTCCCTCTCACCTCTACCTTGTAACTTTAGGCTATGATTGAGTGAGTCAGCACTCAATACAAAAGGAGAAGCTGGAGTTGACTCAGAAAGGGATGACAGTTGAAGAGTCTGAAGAACATGCTATATGCTAAAGCTGCTTGAAGGAACTGGGATTGTTCAGTTTAAGGCAGAGGAGACTTGTGGGATGGGGAAGGAGATGATCTGAAAGTGTTTGAAAGCCTATAATATGTAAGAGGGTCAGGGACACTTTGCAAGTAGAAGAGAGATAGATCTAGACTCAATGTAAGGTGTGTATGTGTATGTGTATCTCTAATAAAGAAAGTTAATCCCAAATGAAATGGTTAGCTCTTAATTTTCTTTTACTGGAAGTCCTCATGGGAGATTAGATGATCAGCTGTTAGAGACATTGTTGAGGGTATTCTAGTTAGACCAAATGGATCATGAGGTCCTTCTCAAGTCTAAGGTCCTAAGAAATGTGAGGATTAAAAAAAGAAGGGAATTTCCTGGTTCCTGAAGGTGCATTGTTATAGTCAGAAAAAGGAAATAGAATTGGGTTTTTTGTTTTGTTTTTTTTTGCTGAGGCAATTGAGGTGAAGTGACTTGCCCAGGGTCACACAGCTAAGTAATGTTAAGTGTCTGAGATCACTTTTGAACTCAGGTCCCCCTGACTTCAGAGCTGGTGCTCTATCCACTGTGCCACCTAGTTGCCCCTGAGTTGGTTGTATTCTTAACTTATCTTTGTGTTTAGGAATCTAAGCTACAGTATCCTCTCCCTCCCACCCCCACCCTCAGGCCCAAGTGCCTTTCTCCTGTCATTAAAATAATTATTAACTTGACTCAAGGCATAGTTAGTCAGTTGGTCACAAAAGATTAAGTGCCAGGCACTGTGGTAAGTACTAATTGGAGATACAAATAAAGACCAAAGATAGTCCCTGCTCTCAAGGAACTCAGTCTAATGGGGCTGGTGGAGGTGGTGTTCAGTCATTTCAGTTCTGTCCAAGCCTTTGTGACCTCATTTGGGATTTTCTTGGCAAAGGTACCAGAATGGTTTGTCATTTCCTTCTCCAGCTCATTTTACAGATGAAGAAACTGAGGAAAACAGGATTAAGTAACTTGCCCAGGGTCACACAGCTAATAAGTGTCTGATCTGCCAACTATCCATTGTACCTTCTAGCTGCCCCTGATGAGGGAAACAACATGCAAATAATTTTTACAAACAAGCTATTGATAGGATAAATTGGAGATAATCTCAGAGGGAAAAACATTATCATTAAGAGGGACCAGTAAAGGCTTTCTTTTACAGGGTGATATTTTAACAAAAAAAGCCAGGGAAACCAACAGGTAAGGTGAGGAGAGAAAGCATTGTAGACATGGGGGACAATCAGTGAAAATGGCAATAGTTAGAGAGCTAACAAGGAAGCAAGTATCACTGGAATGCAGTGTATGGTGTATGGGAAGCTGTGTGAGTTGTAAGAAGACTAATAAGGTAGTAATAGACTAGATTATGAGGGACAAAATATTTTACATTTGATCTTAGAGGTAATAGTGAGCCACCAGAGTTTATTGAAAAGGCAGTGAAATGGTCAGACCTGCACTTTAGGAAGACTGCTTTGGCACCTGAGGAGAAGGTTGGCCTGGAGGGGGGAGAGATTTACAGGGAAACTAATGAGAAGGCTATTAGGGTAGTCCATGTGTGATGTAATAAGGGCCTGCCACAGGGTAAGGATAGAGTTAAAGTAGAAGGGGACATTTGTGAGAGAAGCTATGGAGGTAAAATCAATAAATCTTGGTAACAGATTGGAACTGAGGAGGAGGGAAGAAGGGGATTGATAGTGAGGAGTCAAAGATGGTTATCTAGATTGTGACTCTGTGAGATTATAAGGTAGCAGCCTCAGCAGAAACAGGGAAGTTTGGAAAGGGGGGAGATTTTTTGAGAGAAACATGATGAACTGAATTTCAAATAGGCTGAGTTTAAGATGTCTATAAAACATCCAGTTCAAGATGTCCATAGTTAGGCTTTTTATCAGATTTGAAGATGACACAAAGCTAGGAATATCTTTTCAGACTAGAACACTGTGCTGAATCTAATTAAATGAAATGTAATAGTGTTAAAAATGTCTGTGTCTCCTTGATAAACTAGTTTGTCTGATATTATAGGATCATTCATTAGGACATGTCTGGTCCTTCTCACTGAAGAATTAGGAAGATGGAAAGGATCAGACTAGAGAAAGGTGGAGAGCTATTCATGTAGTCAGTACTTGAAGTTTGAAAAAGGGAGTAGATACTCTGAAGACATTGAATAAAAAGAGAAAAAAAAACCCAAAGGGCCCTAGGTTGGAGCCTAGGAAGAGGAGGATGTGGAGAGAAGAGAGAAAGATTTATCCATATTAAAAGAGTTGGAGAGAGAAGAACCAGTAAAGAAAACATAGGAATTAAAAGGAGAGGAAAAAAAAATTGGGGGGTCTAAAACTCCTAATAAATGCAGATGAAAAACTGTCCCACAATTTATATTCTTGGATCATTGACTGAGGCACTGAAAGATTAAATGATTTGTTCCGAATTGCATAGTTAGTATATGTCAAAGACAGAAGTTAACCAAAGGTCTTTCTGGAGAATTAGGGGAAAATATTGTCATGGAAAATGAGAGGGAAGGGCAGCTAGGTGGTGCAGTAGATAAAGCACCAGCCCTGAAGTCAGATGACCTGAGTTCAAATCTAGTCTCAGACACTTAACACTTCCTAGCTGTGTGACCCTGGGCAAGTCACTTAACCCCAATTGCCACAACAACAACAACAACAAAGAGGGAAAAGGAAGAGAAGTATTAAGGAAGATGGAAGTGAAAGCTCAGCTCTCTGCCTTATCTGAATTTGTGCAAAGAGGTAAACTGAACCTCTGGTGGAAGTCCAGAATTACTGGGAACTGAGTTATAGAAGAGTTTATGTTTGTGTAGGATTTTTTTTAGCATTTTATTTCCCCCAATTACATATAAAAACTATTTTTAACATTTGTTTTTAAAACTTTAAGTTCTAGATTCTTTCCCTTCCTCCTTTCCCAAACTCTTTCACTGAGAATGCAAGCTATTTAATATAGTTTATACATATGTAGTTATGCAAAACATTTCCATAATGCTCATGTCGTGAAAAAAAAACAGACCAAAAAACCCTCAAGGAAAATAAAAGTTTTTAAAAATAGTATGTTTCAATCTCCATTCAGATGCTATCAGTTCTTTCTCTGGACATGGATAGCATTTTTCATCATAAGTCCTTCAGAGTTGTCATGGATCATTGTATTGTGAAGAATAGTTATGTCATTCATACCTGATAATTTTACAATATTGCTATTCATTTGTTTATAGTACATTTCACTTTGGATCAGCTCATGGAATTATTTTCAGGTTTTTCTGAGAGCAACCTGCTCTTCATTTCTTATAGCATAATTACATACAACAATGTATTCTGCAATTCCCTAATTGATGGGCATCCAATTGGCAGCATCCCCTCAATGTCCAATTCTTTGCCCCAGAAAAGAGTTTCTATAAATATTTTTGTACATATAGATGTTTTTCCTTTGTGGTTTTTTATCTCTTTTAGGATATAGACCTAGCAGTGGTACTGCTAAGTCAAAGGGTATATATGGTTTTATAGCCATTTGGGAATAGTTCCAAAGTAATCTATAGAATGATGGAATCAATTCATGACTCTACTGTCTCATTTATCCCACATCCCCTTTATTTTCCTTTTCTGTCCTATTAGACAATCTAATAGGTATGTGTCAGTATTACCGAATTGTTTTAATTTGCATTTCTTCAATCAATAGTAAGTTAGAACATTTTTTCATATAGCTATAGACAACTATGATTACTTCATCTGAAAACTATTCTTATTTTTTGGTTATTTATCAATTGAGGAATGGCTCTTAAATTTATAAATGTGATTCAGTTCTCTATATGTTTGAGAAATAAGGCCTTTATTAGAGAAACTTGCTTCAATTTTTTCCCACAATTACTCTTGCTAACTATATTCCTCTCCATTTATTCTATTCTTCTCTCTTTTCACTATATCTCAAAAACATTTTATTTCTGATTGCTCCTCCCCCAATCTGCCTTCCCCTTTCTTATCCCCCTATCCCCTTCACCTCCTACTATTCTATGGGGTAATTTAGATTTCTCTATTCAAGTGAGTTTATATGTTATTCCCTCTGAGTCAATTTTGATGAGAGAAAGGTTTATTTACTCTTTTATCCCCTCCTCTTCCACTCTACTCTAAAAGCTTGATAATTCACCCCATTCTACCTTTCTCTTTCTTCTAGTACCTTCCTCTCTCACTCTTTAATTTTATTTTTTTAGATATCATTTTGTCACCTTCAACTAATACCTGTGTCTTCTGACTCTATATACTCCTAATTGCCCTAATAATGACAAATTCTAATAAGGTGAGCTTCACATGTAGGAATGCAAACAGTCTAGTCTCATTAAAATCCTTATGACTTCCCTTTCCTGTTTACCTCTTTATGCTTCTTGAGAGTCTTGTATTTGAAAATCAAATTTTCTATTCAGCTCTGGTCTTTTTGATCAAGAATGTTTCATTTCATTGAATAATTCTACTTCTAAAGGAATTATTTTCTTCAGTTGACTTTTTATTCCATTTGGCCAATTCTCCTTTTTAAGGCATTCTTTTTTTCATTGACTTTTTGATAATGATAACTTCTGTTATCATTTGGCCTATCCTGGTTTTTTTTTTTTCCTGAGGCAATTGGGGTTAAGTGACTTGCCCAGGGTCACACAGCTGTTACATATCTGAGACCAGATTTGAACTCAGGTCCTCCTGACTTCAGGGCTGGTGCTGTAATCCACTGCGCCACCTAGCTGCCCCCTAGCCTGTTTTTTAAAGTGTTATTTTTATCAGTTTTCTTTTGTCTCCTTTATGAAGCTGTTGACTTGTTTTTCATGATTTTCTTGCATCACGCTTATTTCTTCCCAATTTTTCTTTCTCTCTTACTTTATTTTCAAAATCCTTTCTGAGATATTTCATGATCCGAGACCAATTTACATTTTTCTTTGAGGCTTTGGATATTTGACTTTGTTATCTTCTCAGTATGTGTTTTGATCTTCCTTATTAAAATATTTTTTCTGTTTGCTCATTTTCCCAGCCTTGACTTTTAACTCTTTCTTAAAGTGGAGTTCTAGTTCCAGGGAGTCGCATGCATTGTCTCAGGCTTCAGTAGTTTTGTGCACTTCTAGGGATATTTCTAGGGATCTATAAGTTTTCAGTTCTTCCAAGGTATGATCTAAGAAGAGAAGTGTTTACTGCTCTCCTGACCTATGCTGTGGTCTGTAAACAGCCACAAGCATTCTTTTCTGCCCTGGAACTGTGAGAAGGTCCCTGCTCACTGTGACTGCAAGCTCTAGTGTGGTAGCACTTCTTCTTGCCATGACTGCCACCCAGGACTGTGACCTGAATAAGGGTATAGGGAAAGCAACAGAGTCCTGCATCAGTGCTAGCAAAGGGACCCTTGTAATCTCCTTTTGATCAGTTATTTAACCCCTTACAATTGTGGAAGCTTCCATTGCTGCTGATGCAGTAGCACCTAAGGTTTGCTGATTCCTGGTTTGCTAGGGTCAGGCTTGTGCTGAACTGTACTCCACTCTCACCCAAGCATGACAAACCTTTCCTCATGACTTTCTAAATTATCTTTGAAGTCTGTGGACAGAGATGTCTGGAATCTGGCACTGCTGTCACTGATTCAGTGACCTTAAGACCTGCTCTGGGTCTGTTGGATCTGGGGCTGTGTTGGCTCAGTCAATGCAGACTGGGATCTCCTTTTACCCCGGTGCAACAGATCCTGTAACCTTCCAAGCTGTCTTGGGCTGAGAAAAATGTTTTATTCTGTCCTTTTATGAGTTCTAATGCTCTAAAATTTGTTTAAAGCCACTATTCAAAGGTTTTTGGAGAGGTTTGAGAAAGAGCTCTGGAGAGTCCTTGCCTTTATTCCACCATCTTGGCTCTGCCCTGTTTACATTCTTTTCAGAGTGAAATGTAGAAGTATTATATCTTGTTTCTGATGTGATGGCACAAACTAACTATATGTGATAACTATCCCCTCTCTTTTATTCAGGGTATAAGGAAGGAAAATACCTAATTAGCTAAGTGATATATAATATGTGTTTCAGGATCTAAGCTCTAAAGAGCTTAGATTCAATCTTGGATTCAATCTTTGGAAGCCTTTCAGTAATAGCTTTTTAAAATGCAAATTAAAATAACTGAGACTTCATTTCATATCCATCAAATTTGGCAAAAAAAAATAGAAGAAAAAAGTCAGGGTTAGAGAAACTGTGGGAAGATCCACTCTTCATAAAATAATGAACTAGTCCAAATACTCTGAAAAATATTTTAGAACTATGCCAGAAAAGTCACTGCACTTTAACCCAGGGATTCTACTACTGGGCATATACCCAAGTGAAGTCAAAAACAGAAAGAAAAATTTTGTAAAAACTAAAATATTAATAGCAGCATTTTTGTAGCTGCAAAGAACCAGAAATAAAGTGAGTTTCTGTCAATTGACCAAATGAATTATGTAGTATAGAAGTATAGCAGTGTATTATTATATCATAAGAAATGATGGGGGCAGCTAGGTGGCATAGTGGATAGAGCACCAGCCCTGAAGTTAGGAGTACCTGAGTTCAAATCTTGCCTCAGACACTTAACACTTCCTAGCTGTGTGACCCTGGGCAAGTCTCTTAACCCCAATTGCCTCAGCAAAAAAAAA
Organism: Myrmecobius fasciatus; assembly: GCA_023553655.1. Taxonomy (NCBI): domain Eukaryota; kingdom Metazoa; phylum Chordata; class Mammalia; order Dasyuromorphia; family Myrmecobiidae; genus Myrmecobius; species Myrmecobius fasciatus. Next base: position 140,940 of record JAJPUD010003506.1, read on the forward strand.
AAAATTAAAAAAAAAAAGAAATGATGAATGATGAAACATGATGAATATGAGAAATTCAAAGAAACACTGTAAACGTGTGAAACACTGAACATGTAGAAACAATATTTATTATTTAATAAATATGTATTATTTAATAAATATTTATTAAAAGTATACTGTGTGCCAACAATTGTGTGAAGCATTAGAGAGACAAAGACTTGAACAATCTCTTCTTTTAATAAGTTTACATTTCTAATGGAGAAGATAAGTACATATAAAAATATAAAGTTATTAAATAAAAGTATATACAAAGTAGTTAAACATTAGCTTATTTGTGAAGGAAAGAAATAGCAAGTGGGAAGTTCAGAGGAGGTTTCGAACAGAACATGTTTTCTCAGCTGCATCTTAAAAAAAGAGAAAGACCCTTAGGAAAAAATAAGGAGGAAGTACATCGCAGGCATGTGGGATGGCCAGTGCAAAAGCATGAAGATCATCCAGTCTCTCTCCCAATTAAAGACTAGACTACACTTATTGCATTCAACCCTGCAACATTCAAATGCCTTTTTAGTGAAATTTACAGGAAATAGAAAGAAATCTAGTCATCCACATGGAAAAACAAAGTGGATTAAAAAAAAAAAAAACATATATTGCCCAGAATGTGACATTCAGTTCAATTGGCAACCAAATGGATTAGTTGATTACTACCTACATTTTAAATTGGTTTTTGACAGGACAATAATTAGGACAGAATAGAAATAAGAGAATAGAACAGTTCATATTTGAAGCTTTATGACTCTGACCCATAGAGGACCTTGAAAGAATCAAACTGGTAACACAAGGAGCACTAGAAAGAGAAATAGTTGGCTTACCATGCTGTATGATATGATCAATGATGACTTGTGCTTGATAAACTGTAAAAGACATTATTGTGCACATGTGTGATCAGAAAAAAGAGGTAGACCAATAGAATAAGTTCTGATACATTTTAGCTTTCTTTAAGGCATGGGCTGTTTGATTTTTGTCTTTATATTCCCATCAGAGGGAGATGAAGTCCTCAGAGGTCTTCTACTACAACCCTCTTATTTTATAGATGAAACTTAGTATATATAGGTTGTGGCTTGCTCAAGGTCACATAGGCATTGAGTAATTTACCACCTATGTGAGTTGGGCAATGGATTCCTCCATTCTCTAGTCTTTTGTTATCTTTGAATCCTTCCATAGCCCCTTCTTTTATTTCTCCAGTCACTATATCATTGATTCATGAAAATACAATGCATGGCATTTGCTATTTCATCTATGTCATATTAACTATGGGTGTGTTCTAGGGCTCTAGGCTTTCTCTTTTCTCTCAAAACTCTCTCATTTGTTGATTTCACTGGCTTCTATGGGCCTAAGCTTCTATGTAGATGATTCCGAGACCAATATATCTACTTCAGGGGTATGTTTATAAATGTTTAATAACTGTTCTCTGAAAATACAGAACATACTTTTCAATTTAATCTGCATTATTAGCATTTTCTCCATCACTATCTTAAATCCAGATAATCAACAAAATGGTAAATTAAGTTCTGGTTGACTTTCTGATTTCCAAACTGTAAATGTCACTCTGAAATTATAACAATATATTCTCCAGATGTTTGATGTGGCTCTAACATATCCTTATATTCAATTCCTAGCCTATCTTTTAAGCTGTAGTACTACATCACCAAATGTCTTTTGAACATATCAATTTTAATGTCTTGAAATCATCTCAAACGAAACATATCCAAAACAGTTGATGTTTTTCTGCACAAATCCTCCCATTTTCTGAAATTTCCTACAGCTGTCAATGGTACCACCATCTTCCCAGGTACCCCAGTTCCCAAATTTGATATCATTTATAATTTCTCACTCTTTCATCTCATGAATCCCATCAGTTGCTAAATCTTATCATTTCTTTCCCTACAAAGTCTCTTGACATATGTCCCTTTCTGTTCTCACACAGTCACTCCCTGAGTTTAGGTCCTCAACATCTATCACCTGAACTATTGCAATAACCTTTTAATAGGTTTCCCTACGCTAAGTCTCTTCCCTTTTCATTCTGCCCTACACTCAGCTGCCAAAGTGATTATCCTAAAGTGTAGGACCAACTAACTATATCATCAGTTTCAATTACCTTTAGTTTCTCTCTGTTACTTCCAGGATCAAATATAAAGTTCTCTGTTTGGCATTGAAAGCTCATTATAACCTGACCCAGTTCTGCCTTTCCATATACTCTCTAATTCAGTGGCCCTACTTATTGTTCCTTACACACAACACTCCATCTTCTCATTCTGTGTCTCTGTATTTGCCTGCCCATTAAGTATGGAACATTCTCCCTCCTCATTCCTACCTCATGAAACTCATGACTCACTTCAAAATTAGGATATATTCCATCTTCTGTAGGAAGCTCTTTCTGGAAATCATCTGTTTTGGTTTTTCCCTGTAAGGTTAGCTTCCAACTATGCTGTATATCTCTTATATTTACCAATTTATGTACATCATCTCTTCTCTGAGAATATAAGCTACCTGAGGACCATAATTAACTTTGTCTTTCAAACCCTTAGCATTGTGCCTGCCATATAGAAAGTACTGAATGAATCCTTGTTGATTGATTGATTGACTGATATGTTCATAGCAGGAGGCTTATTTATTTTCTGAGGATGACCTAGAATCATAAATTGAACCATTGAGCTTGATTCAGAAAACTCAACTGAGCAAATTCCCCAATGAAAATTGTTCTAGTATGAAAGACAGCATTCTTGCCTGGGAGACATTAAGGGATGTATGCTCTGAAAAGAGAAAATCATGACAGATCAAGTTAGGCCTAATGAATTATAGTAGAAGAGAAAAGCTTAGGAAATATAGGGCCATCTAGTGTGGGACTTGGTTTATTTCTTTTAGTTGTATTTCTAATAACATTCTCCTAGCAAATTATTTCTTAATTGGCATTATTTTCCTTTCCCTTCTAACTGAACCTAGAAAAATGTTCTTTTTGTCTAAAATGTGTCAAGACAATGTAGAAAGAGACTGGATTCCAAATACATATTCAGTTAAGAGTAGCAGTGACAGAATAAAAGGGGAAGGGTAACTAGAGATTGGATACACAGAAGATCTGAGTGTTGGGAAGTCTAACTGGTCTCTTAGCCAGAAAGATCCAGGAAGCTTCATTCCTCAATGGGGTTCAGTAATGAGGAATGACCAGAATAAGATCATAGAATTTAGAGATTGATGAGGTCTTAGAGTTAATTGCATCCAAACTTTTCATTTTAAAAATGAAGTGTTTTATTAAAACCATAACAAGGAATATCAATACAACCAACTGGACTTAGTAACTATTTATCTTTGAAGTAATTAATGTTTTCCAATAACTATAACAAAAATTCTTTTCTTATTCTCGTTAAATCCCGTCAGGATTCTTCATTCCTTCTCATTTACTTTTCATTTTTTCTGACTGTATCTAGTGTATACTCTCTACTGTTTCTATTTTTGTTGTTTTTTCTTTCATAAAGTGCTTTCCAAATTTCCTTGTACTTTTCATACTTGTCTGATTTAGTTGCATTATAATACTTCATTAATGGGTTGTAATTTCTCTTAACACTTCCCCCATTGTTGGACATTCAAGGTTCTTCTAGTACTTTGCAATGACATATAATAATGCTGTGAAAGTCTTTGAAAAGATAACTTTTTGTTATCTTTGATAATCTTTGATAATATTTTCAAAGAATATTCACAACAATGGAATTATTATCAGAAAGTCAACAAACATTTATGAAGTACCTATTATGGTATAAGCACTCTATTAAGCACTGAGGGTACAAAGAAAGGCAAAATATAGTCTCTCCTCTCAAGTGAATGACAGTAAATATAAACAAAATATTTAGAGGATAAATTGGAGAATAGAGGAGAATTGGAACTTGGAGAAAGTCAGGGAAGACTGGAGATAGAGATATGGAAGGAGACCAGGCCTGGGGGAAAGATAATCAAAATGTCCAGAGTCAGGAGAGGGAATGTCATACACAATCTTCTTTTTCTACTCAGTATAAAGAAATATTGATATTTGTCAAATTCATGATATGAAAAAGGAAACGATAATTTTTTTCAAAAAGTAAAATGAGATACAAAACGAAATGAACAGAACTGGGAGAACATTGTACATGGTAACAGCAATTATTATAAGATGATCAACTGTGAATGACTTAGCTTTTCTCAACAATACAATGATGTAAGACAATTTCAATGGATTCAAGATGAAAAATGCTATCTACCTCCAGAGAAAGAACTGACAAGAGTCTGAATGAAGATTGAAGCATACTCTTTAAATCTTATTTATTCTTGTTCTTTTTTGGGGGAGGGGGAAGATGATCTGCACTTTTTTCAACATAACTAACATAGAAATATTTTGTATGATTGCGTATCTTTATCAAATTTCTTGCCCTCTCAAGGAGAGGTAAGGAGGGTAAAGATGAGAGAAAATTTGGAATTCAAAATTTTTTTTTAAAAAATTAAAAAAAATTTTTTACATATAATTGAAAAAATAAAAATTAAATGTAGTACATATTCAATAGAATTGAAATTATGGAGTCCTTTAGTTAGATTAATTTAGCTCATGGTAATTCTTTTCCCCAAAATATCTGTTTATTGATTTTATTGTAATTCTTATATTCCAGAGATGGAAGGAACTTTAAATATCATTTAATCCAATCCCTTTGCTTTTCAGATGAGGAAACAGAGGCTCTTCACAAGTCCCTAAAACTTCTCAGTTTATGGCCTTGTAACTTTTCCAATCTTTCTATCCCTTCTCTTTATGTCCCCTAGAGATGCAAGGCCTTGCCCTAGTCACAGACGTTCCCATGGTTTGGCACCTGCTTTTCCCTCACTCTGGCTGCTAAGGGGCTGCCCTTGTTGTGGGATGGTTCCCCTGGCTGGAAGGACTCATCCTTAGTCTTAAATCTGTTGTCAGATCTTACAAAACAAGCAATGAACTTAGAACTGGTGTTTTAATTGCAAAGGAAGTGGTAAATCTAACATTTCACTTTAAAAATATCCTCCCTGATTTTCCCCTTATAGTTAATATTTTTTGGCTATATGAAGGAAGGAAAGGGAAATAACTTACCTAGTTCCAGATCATTATAAAAGCCAACATTTATATGGCACTTTAAGGTTCCTTGAGGACAGATCCTCATATTCTGGCTCATTTCACAGTACCTGACCTGTAGTATGTGTGTCAGCAATACTCGTGGAATTGAATTAAATTTCATTTGACACACCATGATTTTATGAGAGAGGCAATGCAAGTATTATTATCATCACCATTTTGCAGATGAGAAAATTGAACTTCAGAGAGGCAAAGTGATTTGTTTAAGGTCACACAGTAAGTATATGCCAAAGTCTAGATTGATTTATGATAGTTATGATAAGTTTAGTGCTCCTGGGACAGGTCACTCATTATTCTGCAATTAATCTTTTGTGTGGCCACTACACGATAATCCAGCTTCTTGGAGCCACAGGTGAGGGTTGGGTAAAAGGTGAACACCAAAGGTGGTTGAGCAGCCCTGAAGAGGACTTGGCAAACCCTCACATCAGAGGTGCTAGTCCTTCCTGAACACCCCAAACACCCCACAGATATCTGGAAGATGGTTCAGTGAATAGCGAATGTTAACCTTGGAGTAAGGAAATCCTCAGTTCAATTCCTCTCAGTATTCTTCTTATTTTTATTAATTTTATGTAGGGAGGTGGGGGAATGGACCTTTAGTAGAATAGGTATTTAAAACATTCCAAACTAGAGTTGAGTAAAATTGGTAAAATATAAACACAGGAGACAGAAAATCTAGAAGTGATGATAGGAGCTAAATAATGATTCAATACTTAAATTCTAATAGAAGGATAAGAGAGAAATGTCCCTTCAGAATCTCCCTATCTGAAAAGGACCTACATGTGCAAAAATGTTTGAAGCAGCCCTTTTGTAGTGGCAAGGAACTTGAAACTGAGTGGATGCTCAGTTGGGGAGCATCAACTGGGGAATGACTGAATAAGTTATGATGTATGATTGTAATGTAATCTTACTGTTCTGTAAGAAATGATCAGCAGGATGATTTCAGAGAGGCCTAGAGAGACTTACATGAACTGATTCTAAGTGAAATGCACAGAACCAGAAAATCATTATATACAGCAATAAGATTATATGATGATCAATTCTGATGGAAGTGACTCTTTCCAGCAATGAGATGATTGAGGCCAGTTCCAATGGTCTTGTAATGGAGAGAGCCGTCTGCACCCAGAGAGAGAACTGAGACGACTGAGTGTGAATCACAACATAGTATTTTCACTTTTTTTGTTGTTTGCTTGAATTTTTTTTTACTTTCTCATTTTTTTTCTTTTTGATCTGATTTTTCTTGTGCAGCATATTTGTGAAATATGTATAGAAGAATTACACATGTTTACCATATATTGGATTACTTGTCGTGTAGGGGATGGGGTGGGAAAAGGGAGGGAGAAAAAAACTGGAACACAAGGTTTTGCAGGGTGAATGTTGAAAACTATGCATGCATATATTTTGAAAATTAAAAGCTAAAAAAAAAGAAAGAAATATCCCTATCTTCAAGGTGTCTCCATCTGTGAGGACAGAATAGAAGAAAGACAAACACAAGACCTGGGTGTGGTTTTGTTCTATTCTACCAGTTTTAAGAGAGAAAAGAAAAGGGGGCAAGAAAAAAATACAACAGTAAGGAAATGGGGAGAAGAAGTAACATCTTATTTCTTATAGCTAAAGGTGTCTCAGAAGAATACATAAGCTTAGGAGGGGATGAGGGGAAATATTTCATGAACTCACTCTTACCTGACTGGGGCAAAGGAGGATTGAATGCACACAAACACATATACATACATGTACACACACAATCAGAACTTAGGTGTAGAAGTATACAAAAATTAAACAGGGAAAAAGAAGTTAGAAGTTTAAGACAGATGAATATAGGGGGCGGAGCCAAGATGGCAGAGTGAAAATGTGACTCTCTGCATCCTCCTCCGATCTTCTCTCAAATCAACAATAAAATAAGCCTCTGAACTGATCTTCAAGTCAATGAATCCAGAAATATTTGGACACTGCTTTCGGATATCTCTGAAGAACTTCATATCAGGTTTGTTTAACTCGGACAGAGGAATAAACAGTCCACTAGGTGCAGCCCGGAAGTGAGGGTGGGACTCAGCTCATCGTGGCAGAAACTCCAAACTCCAAACTCCAAACACCTGGAGTTTATCTGAGGCACTTGGGACACTCTGCCCTGACTGGGGACAGGTGTTCTGACAGATTTGCCTTTTTTTAAGGAGTAATTTGGGCTTAGTCCTAGCCCCCACTGGCCCAGCACCTTAAGTTAATTTGCTGAATTGCCCCAGGGCAAAGTACTTCAGCCGCCGTGTTTCAAGCCTTAAAGAGACATCCATACTGTCTAAAAAAAAATGAAGAAGCAAAAGAGAGCTCTCACCATAGACAGCTTCTATCGAGAGAAAGAAGGGCTGATTCCAGATCCTGAGGTTCCTTTAGACAAAACTCCAGAGGAAGTTATTAAGGACCATCACTGGTCCCCTTTTCAAAAGGCCTTTCTGGAAGATTGCATAAAGAATCTCAAAAGAGAGCTGGAGGATAAATGGGAAAATAAATTGAAATCAGTGCAAGAAGGATAGAATATCTTGCAAGAAGGATATAATGCCCTGCAAAAGAGATAAGAAAAAGACATCGATATATTGAAAAATAAAATTAGTGAAGTGGAAAAAGAGTGCAATGAACAAAAAATTCAATTGGTCCGTCACAAAAGGAGCTTAAAAAGGTAACTGAAGAAAACAACACTTTAAAAATAAGAATTGAACAAATGCAAGTGAATGACTCAATAAGACTTCACGAATCAGTCAAACAAAAACAAAAAAAATGAAAAATTAGAAGAAAATATGAAATATCTCCTAGGAAAAACAATTGACTTGGAAAATAGATCTAGGAGAGACAATCTAAAGATTATTGGATTTCCTGAAAGCCACGATGAAAAAAAGAATCTAAACACTATCTTCCAGGAAATCCTGAAAGAAAACTGCCCTGAGATTGTAGAATCAGAAGGCAAAGTCACCATTGAAAGAATTCACCGATCACCTTCTGAAAGAGACCCCAAAATTAAAACCCCAAGGAATATCGTGGCTAAATTTCAGGACTATCGCACCAAGGAAAAGATTCTGCTAGCAGCTAGAAAGAAACAATTCAAATACCGAGGATCAATAATTAGAATCACACACGATCTGTCAGCCTCCTCATTGAATGATTGAAAGGCCTGGAACCAGATATTCAGAAAGGCAAAGGAACTTGGATTACAGCCAAGAATAACCTATCCAGCTAGAATGAGCATTATCCTCCAGGGAAGAAGATGGTCATTCAATGATATAGGTGAATTTCACCTATTTCTAATGAAAAGACCAGATCTGAACAAAAAATTTGACCTCCAAACACAGAACTCATGAGAAGCATAAAAAGGTAAAAAGGAAAGGACTCTTGAGAACTTTATTTCTACTATGGGGATAATTAAAGTTTGGGGGTATAATTAACTAGATATTACTTTGATAATATGAAAAAGAAAACTAGAGGGGGAAAGGTTGTCATACTAGGGAAAAGAGAGAAAAAGTGGTAAAATAAGATCTAAAAAAAAGGAGGTAAAAACAAGGTAAAATCTCTTGAAGAGGCAAAGAAAATCTAATATAATTGAGAGAAAGAGGGGAGGAAGATGAGCATTGTGTAAATCTTGCTCTCATCAGGTTGGGCTCTAAAAGTGTATATCAGACACTTGATTTCACATAGAAACTTGTCCGTTGCTAGAGGGAAGTGGGAGGGAAAGGAGGAAAAGAAAGGGATAAACTAATAGAAGGGAAAATAGAAGAATCAGGGGAAAGGAGTAAAAAAAGGGTGAGGGGATCTAAAGGGTGGTGGATTGTTTGGGGGAGGGGGTCATCAAAAGCAAAGTACTGAGGAGGGGGGAAGGGAGAAAGGGGAAAGGAAAGGGAAAAACATAATTTGGGTAAATAAGATGGCAGGAAATAAAGAATTAGTTATTCTAACTGTGAATGTGAATGGGATGAACTTTCCCATAAAGTGGAAGCAGATAGCAGACTGGATTAAAAACCAGAATCCCACAATATGTTGTCTACAAAAAACTCATCTAAAACATAGTGACACATATAGGATGAAGGTAAAAGGCTGGAGCGGAACCTATTATGCTTCAGGTGAACAAAAAAAAGCAGAGGTAGCAATCCTTATCTCAGATCAAGTAAAAGCCAAGATAGATCTAATCAAAAGAGATAAGGAAAGAAACTATATTTTATTAAAGGGTACCATAGATAATGTATCAATATCAATACTAAATATATATGCACCAAGTGCAATAGCATCCAAATTCCTAGGGGAGAAATTAAGAGAGATGCAAGAAGAAATAGATAGCCAAACTATACTAGTGGGGGATCTCAACCTTGCTCTCTCAGAATTAGATAAATCAAACCACAAAATAAACAAGAAAGAAACTAGGGAGATAAACCAATTGTTAGAAAAGTTAGGTATGATAGATCTACGGAGAAAGTTGAATGGAGACAGTAGGGAGTTTACTTTTTTCTCAGCAGTCCATGGAACCTATACAAAAATTGACCATGTGTTAGGGCATAAAAACCTCAAAATCAAATGCAGAAAGGCAGAAATAGTAAATGCATCTTTTTTCAGATCGAGATGCAATAAAAATCACATGCAATATAAGGCTAGGAGAAAATAGACCAAAAATTAATTGGAAATTAAATAATCTAATCCTAAAGAATGAATGGGTGAAAGAGCAAATCATAGATACAATCAATAATTTCATCCAGGAGAATGACAATAATGAGACAACATACCAAAATTTGTGGGATATGGCCAAAGCAGTTATAAGGGGCAATTTTATATCTCTAGATGCTTACTTGCATAAAATAGAGAAAGAAAAGATCAATGAATTGGGCTTATTATTAAAGAAAAACTAGAAAAAGAACAAATTAAAAACCCTCAATTAAATACCAAATTGGAAATTCTAAAAATAAAAGAAGTTAATAAAACTGAAAATAAGAAAACTATTGAATTAATAAATAGAACTAAGAGTTGATTCTATGAAAAAACCAACAAAATAGATAAGCCTTTAGTTAATTTGATAAGAAAAAGGAAAGAGGAAAATCAAATTGTTAGTCTCAAGAATGATAAGGGAGAACTTTCCTCCAATGAAGAGGAAATTAGAGCAATAATTAGGAGTTACTTTGCCCAACTTTATGCCAGTAAGTTTGATAATCTAAATGAAATGGAGGAATATCTACAAAAATATAGATTGCCCAGGTTAACAGAAGAGGATATAAATTATTTAAACAGCCCCATATTAGAAAAAGAAATAGAACAAGCTATTAACCAACTCCCTAAGAAAAAATCTCCAGGGCCAGATGGATTTACATGCGAATTCTACCAAACATTCAAAGAACAATTAATTCCAATACTACACAAACTATTTGAGAAAATAGCGACAGAATGTATACTGCCAGAATCCTTCTATGAGACCGATATGGTGCTGATAGCTAAACCAGGTAGGGTAAAAACAGAGAAAGAAAACTATAGACCAATTTCCCTAATGAATATTGATGCAAAAATTTTAAATAAGATATTAACAATGAGATTACAGAAAGTCATCCCCAGGATAGTACACTATGACCAAGTAGGATTTATACCAGGGATGCAGGGCTGGTTCAATATTAGGAAAACTATCAGCATAATTAATTATATTAATAACCAAACTAACAAAAACCATATGATTATCTCAATAGATGCAGAAAAAGCATTTGATAAAATCCAACACCCTTTCCTATTAAAAACACTAGAGAGTATAGGAATAAATGGGCTTTTCCTTAAAATGATCAGTAGCATCTATTTAAAACCATCAGCAAGCATCATATGTAATGGAGACAAACTAAAACCATTCCCAATAAGATCAGGAGTGAAACAAGACTGCCCACTGTCACCATTACTATTTAATATTGTATTAGGAATGTTAGCTTTAGCAATAAGAGAAGAAAAAGAGGTAAAGGAATTAGAGTAGGTAATGAAGAAACCAAATTATCACTCTTTGCAGATGACATGATGGTATACTTAGAGAACCCTAGAGACTCCACTAAAAAACTACTAGAAACAATTCACAACTTTAGCAAAGTGGCAGGATTCAAAATTAGTCCACAGAGCAGAACCAGGAGATCATTGTACACAGCAACAACAGTATTACATGATGACCAATTCTGATGGACATGGCTCTCTGCACCAAAGAATTGTCTCAAACCAGTTCCAGTTGTTCACTGAAGAAAACCATATACACCCAGAGAGAGGGATATGAAATATAGACCACAACGTAACATTTTCACGATCTCTATTGATGTTTGCTTGCATTGTGTTGCCTTTCTCTGATTTTCTTTTTTTTCTTGTAGATAGGATTTTTCTTGCACAACTTGTCAAGTATTTCAACATTATTAACATGTAGTGGACTTCCTGCCATCTAGGGGAGGGGAGGGGACTGGGGGTAAAAATTGTAATGGAAAGCTTTGTAAAGATCAATGCTGGGGAACTACCCATACATATGTTATACAAATAAAAAGCCTTAATAAAAAATAAAAAAATAAATTTAAAAAAGAAGAAGTTTAAGAGAAAGGGAAAAATAACAAATTAAACAAAAATCAACTATGGAGGGCAGATGATACAAAGGAAGACTAAAAGGAAAGTAAAAATATATATAAAGAATAGTGATTGTTTGAGTTGATTGGAGAAAGGAGGGGTAGAGATATAGGATCAGACCACAATTGATAATTATAACCATGAATGCATATGGAATGAAATTGTATATAAAACAGAAAAGAGTGTCAGAATGGATTAGAAAGCAAAATCCAAATATATTTTGTTTACAAGCAACACTTGAAATATAGATTCACAAAAAGTTAAAATGCAAGATTACCATTTTTATGTCACTGATGAACACACACACACACACACACACACACACAATGAGGGAAGTCATGATCTCAGATAGGACGCTAGTCAAAATCCACTATTCAAAGTGAAAATTAACCTAGTTCTTCCTGCTTCCAAGTTCAGCACTCTACCTGATATGGCACTTTATTAAAAGAAATAAACTCGGAAATGCCAATATTCCTAATTCCACCATAGGTAATCATACAGTTTCAATATCAAATACATGCATACACACATTCTGGATTGCATAGTATATAAATCACAGATTTTTAATCTTTGATTTATGAACTTGGTTATAACAGGTGTGTTTCAATATAATTGGTTTCTTTTAAAATCCTATATATTTTTAAATCTAAAGGAAAGTAGCCTAGCTATACCAGACCTAAAACTGTATTATAAAGCAATAGTCATCAAAACCATTTAGTACTGGCTAAGAAATAAAATGATGAATCAATGGAATAGGTTAGATACATAAGACGCAGTTGTCAATGACAATAGTAGTCTACTGGACTTCAGCTTTTAGAATAAGAATTCACTATTTGAAAAAAAACAAACAAACCTGATGGAAAAGCTGGAAATTAGTATTGCAGAAATTAGGCATAGACCAACATCTCACACCCCATACCAAATGTCAAAATGAGTTCATGATTTAGACATAAAGGGTGATACTGTAAGCAATTCAGAGTTTTGAAAAAGGAATTTGTGACCAAACAAGGAATAGAGAATATTATGAAATACAAAATGGATAATTTTGATTACATTAAATTAAAAAGATTTTGCAGAAACAAAACTAATGCAGCCAAAATTAGAAGGGCAGTGGGGCAATAATTTCTAAAATATATAGAGAATAGAGAAAAATTTATAAGAATGAAAATAATTCCCCAGTTGATTAATGATGAAAGGGTATGAATGGGGAAATTTTTAGATGAAGAAATTAAACTCATCTATCATAGCATGAAAAAATGCCCTAAATCACTATTGATAAGAGAAATACAAATTAAAGCAACTCTGAGGTACTACCTCAGGACGATCTGATTGGCTAAAAGACAGAAAAAGAAAATGATCAATGTAGGAGGGGGTGTGGGAAAAGTAGGTTGCTATTATACTCTTGGTGGAGTTTTGAAATGATCCAATCATTCTGGAAAGCAGTTTGGAACTATGTCCAAAGGATTTTAAAAATCCATACCCTTTAAGAGTGCCAATAGTGGATTTGTAACCCTAAGAAATCATAAAAGAGGGGGAAGGATTCACATGCACAAAAAATGTCTTTCTGTGATAGCAAGGAATTGGAAATTGAGAAGATACCCATATGTTGGGGAATGGCTGAATAAATTGTATTATGTGAATGTAATGGAACACTATTGTTGTATAAGAAATGATGTGCAGGCAGATTTCAGAAAAACATGAAAAGACTTATGTGAATTGATGCTGAATGAAGTAAGCAGAATCAGGAAAACATTGTACATAGTAACAGTAATAATGTTTGATGAGCAACTCTCTCAGACTTAGCTCTTCCCAGCAACACAGTGATCCAAGACAGTTCCAAAACACTCGTGATGGAAAATGCCAGTCACATTTTGAGATAGAACTATGGATACTGAATGCAAATTGAAGCATGCTAATTTCATACTTTTTCTTTCTTGTGGTTTTTCTCTTTTTCTTCTGATTTTTTTTTCACAACATGATTAATATATAAATGTTTTAAATGAATGTACATGTATAACCTATAGCATATTCTTGCTTTTGTGGGAATGGGAGAAGGAAGGAAAGGAAAGAGAATTTGGACCTCAAAATCTTATTTTTAAAAATGTTGAAAACAAGTTTATATGTAATTGAAAAAAAAGAAATCCTATGTATTTTCAAAAATTTAAAATCATTGTTCTGATAAGAGGTACAAAGGCTCTATGCCAAGAAAAAAAGTTAAGATTTTCACATCTAAGTACTTAAAGGAAAAACTAATCTAACAATGAGATAAAAAAAATAGTAAAGCTATAATAGTTGGGCAACTCAATGTGCCCTTCTAAGACCTAAACAAATCTAACAAAAATATAAATGAGAAAAAATTTAGAGATCTTATTACAATTTTAGAAAAGTTAGCCATGACATGTCTCTGGTAATTACAAAATGAAAATTAAATTGAGTATATCTATATTTATATCTATATCTATACCTATATCTATCTATCTATCTATATATATATATGTACACACACATATATATATACATATATATACATATGCATATATATATATTTCTAAGATTTACAAGATACTTTTGCATTTTTAAATATGTTCTAGGGCATAAGAACACATAAATACAGAAAGGAAAAAAATTAAATACATCTTTTACTGATCACAATATAAGAAAATCATAATCAATTGAATAATGAATCAAAAACATCATTAAACACAAAGTAGAAATTTTGAAAATCAGAGAAAAGATTAAAAAAGCAAAAATTCGATTGAATTGATAAGTAAAACCAGTAGTAGTTTTTTAAAAAAAATATTAATAAAGTAGACAAACTTAACTGATTTGATTTTCTAAATAGAGAAAGCCAAATTATAAACCCCGAAATAAAAAAATGAACATTTACAATAGAAATGAAAAGAATTATTATTAACTAACTTTCTAACTTACATATCAATAAAACTGATGACATAAATGAAATAGATGAATATTTAATATATATATGTACTCAAATTAGTATGTTATTTCATCTATTTAAGAGTTCCTTTCACCAACATAGATCATTCATCCCTGCCCTTTCTGTGAGACTCTTTTCCATCTCCTCCCAAAAGTTTACCATGGAAGCTACATCTAATATAGTAGAGACCATTGTTTATTTCTCTCAATATCTAGAAAGTAAAAATAAAGTATTCAAACCATATATGTCATCTCTTAAACTTACTATGTTAGCAGCTTATCTTCTCTTTCTGTTTTATAACTCTTTCATGGAATCCTTTATTCCTGTTCTTCTTTGGAGTTCCTTGTTGGTTATATGTTGCAGCCTGTTCACATCCTTTTCCTTTGTGTAATTCTCATCTTTAGTTTTTCAGAGGCAATAGTATTCCAGGTATTGTTGCTATCTAGCAAAAGAGTTAAAAGGTTTATATTGAACATATGAGTTTTTGCTTACATGGGAAATTCAAGGTCAAGTTTTTCACAATGGAAAGTAATCTTCCAGAAACCAGTCCTTTTCAACTCTGTGCAGTTCATTATCCATTTGTATTATTTCTCCCAGATGTATACCGTTATCTATAAGCGATGTTTCTAAATTGAGATCTACAGTTAATTTCCTCTCACCATAATAAGTGCTTTTGACAAGCATAGATCGTGTGTGTGTGTGTGTGTGTGTGTGTGTGTGTGTGTGTGTGTGTGTGTGTGTTGCAGAGGCAATTGGGGTTAAATGCCTTGCCCAGGGTCACACCGCTAGGAAGTGTTAAGTGCCTGAGACCAGATTTGAACTCAGGTCTTCCTGATTTCAGGGATGGTGCTCTATCCCCTACACTAGATCCTCATATTTTATGCCTTGCCTGGTGTTTATTTTTGGAGGGTTATTGAACACTATTATTTCTGGAGTTAGATCTTCCAAGGAATCTTGAATGAGCTTGATGTAAAGATAGAAGACATTTGATTGTAAAAGAGTTTGTCTTCAGTGTGTTACAAAAATATAAGATATCCAAATTAATAGAACAAAAATGGAGAATTTAAATTAGCCAATCTTAGAAAAAAATTAAAGAAAACATAAATGAATTTCAAAATTAAACCCCAGCCTTAGATAGATTTATAAGTGCATTCTGTCAAACATTCAAGAATAATTAACTCTGATATCATATAAACCTGTTTGAAAAAAATAAGGAAAGAAGGCATTCTATCAGACTCATTCTATGATACAAATATGGTCCTGACTCCTAATCATTAAAAGCAGAAAGCAGAGAGATAAAATCGAAGGACAGTTATTGCTAATGCATAATGATTCACAAATATTAAGTAAATTCTAATAAAAGAGCAATATATCCAAAAGATAATATACTATGATCTGGTTGTATTTATATCAGAAATGGAAGATTTGCTCATTACTGAGAAATCTGTAAACATTAAAGATCATATTAATAGCACCATAAAAGGATCATGTTAATTAATGCAGAATAAACTTTTAGCAAAATAAAATACCCATTTAGGTTTTTAAAATAACAATAAATGTGTCTTTCCTTGATATGATAAAGAGTATCTTTACAAAACCAAGACCTAGTATTATCTTTAATAGGAAAATGCTAGAGATCTTTTCAATTAGATTAGGGGTAGTAAATATGCTATATGATACCACTATTATTTAATATATTTCTACAAATGCTAGCAATTATAATAAGAAAGAATAAGTATGATATTTGAAGAAACAAATTATTTTTAGAGATTATGTAATAATTTACTTAGAAAACCCTAGAGAGTCAACTAAAATTAATTGAAATAATTTCAAGAAAAGGAATATGAAATATTCATAAAATTCACCAACCTTCTGCATATTAATAAAATTTAGAAGAAATATCTAAAAAAAATTCCATTCAAAATAACTTAACTAAGTATAAAATATCTGAGAATTCAGCTGTTAAGATAGCCAATAAATTTTATAAATTTAGCTACAGGGGCAGCTAGGTAGCATAGTGGATAGAGAACCATTCCTGAAGTCAGGAGGACCTGAGTTCAAATCTAGTCTCAGACACTTAACACTTCCTAGCTGTGTGTGACCCTGGGCAAGTCACTTAACCCCAATTGCCTCTCTTCCCCCCAAAAAAAATTAGCTACAAAAACTCTTTACAGAAATAAAGGAAAATAATTTGAGAGAAATAAATTGCTCATAGTTGGATTACGCTAACATAAAACAACAATACTGCCTAACATTTTACAAATTAAATGATACACCAAAATATCAAACAATTATTTTATAGAAATAGACAAACAATAACAAAATGAATCTGAATGAGCAAAAGATCAAAAATATCAAAGGAGAAAGGGAATCTAATTGTTCCAAATCTGAATCTATTCTACAAAGCAGCAAACATCAAACTATTTGATACAAGTTTAGAAATAAACAAGTTGGTGGGTGGAAAGATTACATAAATGAGTCTAAAAACAATCAAACATAGCAGGATAGTTAGTATTCAATAAATCATAAAAAGAAAACTGCTTAAATGATTGCTATCAATAGAAAACCACTGGAAAAACTGGAAAATTATCTGAGAAAGATTAGATTAAGATCAACATCTAACACCATATGTTCAGAATAAGCTACAAATGCATACGTATGAATATGTATATATGCATGTAACAATGATAACTATTATGGTTGTGAGTGGAGTTGGCTAACTGGTACTCAATCCTTTCTACTCCTTCTTCATTACTGGATAATAATAGAGCTGAATGTTTCCCAGGCTTTTCCTATCTCCTCTTTGGTACTTTTTTCTCCAGAAATTTAACCAGTCATACTCTGTTAAAAATAAGTAGCTTGCCTTTAAGTCTAGGGACAATATCATAGTTTTTAAATTTATATGGTTTCTTTTTCTGTTTTATATAGTTCATATTAGGTCAAAAGCTACTGAAATAGATAAGAGTAGATCAGAACTCCCAGTCCGAAAAAAAAAAAAATTCTAACATTCAGATAGAGGTTTTACTGTCCTAATTTACATTTTTGTTTATCTTTAGCTAACCTCTACCCTCTTTTTATTTAATTCAAAAATCAGGATAAGCAAACATTTAGGTAAATGAAGTAAACAAAGTAAATTACAGTATCTATTACTTGACAGGCATTTGGAGGGGAAGGAGAAGAAAGAGGAGACCTTTTTGGAACTTCCATCAGCATTTAAATTGTTATGATAAGCTTTAGCCAGTCTTTTGCTCCAAGATGCCTGGAGAAGCCAGATAATCTTTATCCATCTCTCTTTTCTACTGCACTTCATTCATTTTGTTTTTACCTTTTCAATTATTCTTTTCACTTTCTCCTTTCAGCCTTTGATTCTGTTCTGGTAGTTTTTTCTGACTTTATGTAAAGCTGGGGGAAATGCTACAATAACCCACCTCCCCTTGCCCACCCCTATCCTCACATCTACCTCTGCAGTTCAGCTAGTAGAGTTTCACACTCCTAGTCCATATCTGACTGTAGGTGCCCTTTAAGAACTGCCAAGTGTGACTTAATCTTAAAGATAGAGCCCAAATTGCTCTCATGAATGAGAAAGAATACTTGTTCATTTGAACTACAAATCCCAGAATGCCACTAAATTCTTAAATTCCGATTACATTCCTCCACAAATTTGAAATTGTGTAGTCCCTTACAAAACTGTCTTGACATTTAAAGTATGCAGTGTAGCACGTTATATTACACCAGTGTTTAACAGAACAATGATGAATAACCCAAAAATCCAGGTAATCACAATTTATGCAAGATAACTAGTACAATGCAGTCAAACTCTATTACATACGACCTAAATATAAAAAGGTCATACCATGAACAAATTTGAAAAACTCAGAAGGAGATGATCTTTCACAACTGTGGACAAAGGGGAAAATTCTTGACTAAGTAATGAACAGAAATGAGAATAAAAGATAAAATGGACATTTTGAATCCCATAAAACAGGAAAATCTTCAAACAAGCAAAATTGGGTTGTTAGAATTAAATGAAAGATCATTTTTGCAACAAATTTTTCAGATCAAGGAACTGATGTAAATATTTAAAAATGAGTCATTCCTCAAGAGAGATAAATGGTCAAAAATGTGAACAGTTTAAAAAGATATTTTTTTAAAATTCTGAATTCTTAAATACAAAATGAAATGAGCATTTCTATATTCAAAATAGAACAGAAAAGATCATATATGAAATTGTCAATATTTTGTAGGTACGACTTGTTTTTCCTTTCATATATAAATTGAGCATTACATTTTTCAGAGCTGTTCTACTTGTTTCCTTCCAGTGTTTTAATGATCCTCTTTTCTTCTCCTCCTCCCTCTCTCCCTTCCTCCTTTCCTTCCTTTCTTTCATTCCTCTTTTCTTTTTTCCTTTTGGCTATTCTGTCTTTCCCTCCCACCTCATTCTCCTTTCTATGGAGATGACTTTTTAAACCTTGCAAAAATATACACAATCAAACAAAACAAATCCCAATATATGCTCTGTCTAAAAAAATACATCTCACACTGATGTGGTGCAGCCCTTAGGAATGATATAGTAATAACCCAGAGGATATGTAGCCTTGAGAAAGATGTATTTCTTCCCTTAAATTATCTTACCTTAGTTTACTTTCTGTGGCCAGGATGCTGAGTCCAAAAGATTGCTGACTGTCAAATAGCAGCCTGTTGGCCCATGATAACTGAATGCTTGGAACTAATGAGCGTCAATGAGGTAAAGTTAACACAAACTCAATACAAAATTGGATGCCTGCCACTTGACCTAGAGATGTTTCTGTCCTAAAATAGACCTCCAGAAGATTCCCCTTACTTTCTCCCTCTGCCTGTCTACTCACCCCATTAGCTCTGCCAAGGGACAATGAGTAGGGCACCTGGCACAAAGTAAGAACCTAACCACTCCTTTTTAAAATTTTTTTATATAATTTTAAATTTTTTTTTTTGCTTAGGCAATTGGGGTTAAGTGACTTGCCCAGGGTCACACAGCTACGAAGTGTTAAGTGTCTGAGATCAGATTTGAACTCAGGTCCTCCTGACTTCAGGATTGGTACTCTATCCACTGCACCGCCTAGCTGCTCCAGAACCTGACCACTCCTAAACTCCTCTAAGCCATAAAATTAGCATATTAGTGACATGAAGCACCTTTTTCCTCTCACTTTTCCTTAAAAAAATTACCTACTTGCTCCTTGCTCTATACTTTCTTCCTCTTTTGGAATTTAGTCCACTTTAATTGACATTAAAATTATAATAAAACTTGCTCATTGACTTGGAGATGGGTCCAAGCCTGCAAATTCTTTTGAGACATCTTTCACCACCCATATGCAACCCCAACATTTGTGGGGTCCCCCTTAACATTAATGGGGTAATTCTACACCATGTGTCTGTCAACTATTTGTCAGAAAGTGGGTAGTCAATTTCACTATGAGTCATCTGGATTTTTAAGTTCTAAAAGTCTTTAAGAACTTTCTCAAAGTTCTTTGTCTTTACTATATTGTTGTTAATTTATAAATAGTTCTGAATCTGCTCATTTCACTCTGCATTAGTTCATACTCGTTTTCCTAGGTTTGCCTGAAATATTCTCTTTTGTTATTCCCTATAGAGCAATGATTTTTCATTGTAATCATGTACCATAATTTGTTCAGCCATTGCCTAATTGTTGCACATCCATTAGTTTCTAGTTGTTTCACAGAGGACTTGGAATAGCACAAGACAGAATACTAGACCATCCGAGACACTCAAGAAAATATGTAGTCACAATGGCAACATAAGAGACCTAGGACAAAGCATTGCAGGGATCCCTGTCACTTTTTAAGTATATATCTCCATTTGTAAATAAGTTTCCATGGCATTTAACTCTACTGCTTCCCACCATATTTAGAAATTGTGATGCTAACTAAGATCTTCTTGAATCCTGAAACTCCATGTTTTCATTGATCTTCTAGATCTGACCTTCAAACTTGGGAATTAGCACAGGGTAATGGAATCTATCAGAGAACCTGGGTTTTAAGTTTGCTTTATATCTGGGAGGTTATAGTAGAGTCACTTAACTCCTCTGGAACTCAACTATTTTATCTGTAAAATATGAGAGTTGTATTAGATGACTTAGAAAGTCCTTTCCAGTTCTCTATCTGTATATAATCCGACAATCCTACTAAATTTTAAGCTCCTTCCCCTCCAGCTCTAGCATCCTATGTTTTATGTTCTAAGTTTCCTTCCACCTAGAATAACTATATTTTTATTCTAAAGGCCTTTCCAGCTGTGTTCTAAAAATCTGTGATGATTGTCTGGCCCTGCCTCATAAGCAGCTTAATTGTCCCAGAATTCTTCCCTAGATGGGTGGGCACTCAGGGTCATTTGTCCCCAAAGCCAGTACCCCTGTATCACACTGCCTCTGTTCCAAGGTCCAATTTGTGTATGGAGAGATCTATAAAGCTTAACTCAGAGAAAAATAAGCAAACAGGAGACTTGCAAAAGGATGATTTTAGTCTTTTTGTTTTAATTCCTTCTCTTTTGGGCTCTCTGCTTCTGATTGTTACAGTGTCAAAAGACAGAAAAGAAAAGAGAGAGGATTTCATAGTTCAGAAATCTTCAGAATTTTAGAGCTGGAAGTAGCCTTAGGAATTATCTAGTATGACCATCTCAATTTACAGATGTGCAAAATGAGGGCCAGAGAAAGGACTTGTCCAAAGTCTCATGGCTATGGCATATTTATTCAAATCCATGTCTCTGAATTCTAAACCCAGCCTTCTTTATCTGGCTTTGGAGCAGACATGATCACATATTTGATAGGACTTGGGACTGCAGGATTCAGAAATGTAAGAAATATTAGGAACTATCTGATCCATCTAATTTTATGGAGGAAGAAAATGAAGGTGAGGAAAGGAAAATAACTGTAAGATCAAAAATCTAGTAAATGAAAGAATGTTCTTTTTCCTTTACCTCAGAGGTATTTAATCTGGTGTCCATGAATTAAATATATTGATAGCTCTATTTCAATATAATATAAACAGGTTGCCTATGTAATTTGGTGTTCCAAAGTAGGTTTCACAATTCGGCCAGTTCCAGTAGACTTATGACAGAGAGAGCCATCTGCATCCAGAAAGAGGACTATGGGGATTGAATGTGGATAATAACATAATATTTTTACCTTTTTTGTTGTTTGCTTGCTTTTTTTCTTTCTCAATTTTTTTCTTTTGATATGATTTTTCTTGATGCAGCATGATAACTGTGGAAATATGTTTAGAAGATTTGCACATTTTAACCTATAGTGGAGTGCTTGCTGTCTAGGAGGGGGGAAAGGAGGGAAGGGACAGAGAAAAATTTGGAACACAAGGTTTTGCAAAGGTGAATGTTGAAAACTATTTTTGCATGTATTTTGAAAATAAAAAGCTATTATCAAAATTAAAAAAAAACATAAAAAATAGATTTCATCAAACTGTCAAAGAGGTACATGACAGTACAAAGGTCAAAACCCCTGACTTACCACATTATTTACCTTTGAATTTACATTCAGTCTTGTAACAAAAAATATTTGTATGATGATCTTATTCCCTTTCTAGTTTGTAAACTCCTTGAAGGAGCAAAGCTGTTTTTTATTATCTTTCTAAGCCCAGTTCTAAGTATGGAATTTTGCTCATAGTAGGCACTCAATAGCTTAGAAAGTACCTATTGAATTGAGCCATCCGCACCCTTGCAAAAATAATCACGTCTGCAGAGAAAGGAATGGAAGTGAACTAGAAGGGCTGCTTCAGGAGCTGGGGAGCACTAATTAGTCCTTAGAGTCAGGAGGCTTCCTGCCTTTGGGCTCTTTAGAAGTTCAGGATTTCTTAAATGCAAATAATCCGGTCAAAGACATAACTAAAGCCGGGGACCCAACTTTTCAATGTTTCTCTGAAGAGCAAGACTGAAGAGTTTTATTATGGGTACATACTACAGGAGTTGCGGGCGCCCTCTAGTGGTCAAATGAAGCCAGTTCCCAATGCGCGCGCTGGTTGGCTAAATTGGCAGTTTCTGAAATTCAGAGACTCACAATAGTCTCAGAGTTAGGGGGTTTCTATATCTCAGCCTGTATCTTGGAATATAGAACAGAGAATAACAGCACTGAAAGTCTTATTTCCCTGGGATGTCATAAGATCAATGAGTTAATCTTTGCAAAGTACTTGGAAAAATGTAAAGTATTATACAATGCAATTATTATTATAATAACGTGAAGCAACAAAGTGGTGCAATGGATAGAAGATAGGGCTTGGAATCAGGAAGACTCATGTTCCTGAGTTCAAATCCAGTCTCAGACACTTACTTTTTGTGTAACCCTGGACAACTTATTTAACTTTGTTTGCTTAGTTTCCTCATCTATAAATGGAAATGACAAATATTCCAGTATCTCTAAGAAAACCCCAAATGGAGTCACAAAGAATTGGAAATGAATGAAATGACTCAACAACATCAACAAATACATCAGAGGTACATAGTACTTTAGATATAAGACAAATAATGTCAGGTGACAAAAAAACTAGATCACAAAGTACTAGCATTGAGAGAGAATTTCGAGATAGAAAGTCATTTTATATTAAAGAAATTCAGGTCTAGAAAAGTTTAGCAAATTTACCAGCCATGCATCTAGTGGGACTCAAAGCAAGGTCTTCATGCCTGAAAAGCCAGTATACCTGGGGAAACTTCTGTCAATCCATTCTACTATCTATACTTCATCTCTATGTTATTCCTTGGATTTCTGTAACTTTTCCATTGTGGCTAATCCTTTTGGCCCTGTCTTGGCCTGGATCAGTGACACTGGGTGAAATAAGAGCTTAGAAAAGAATGAATGCATATTTTTTGGTAATAGATTTTTATTTTTCCAAAAACATGCAAAGATAGTTTTCAACATTCACCTTTGCAAAACCTTGTGTTGCAAATTTTTCTCCTTTTCTCCTCCTCTCTCCCTTCCCCTAGACAAGCAATCCAAAATAGGTTAAACATGTGCAATTTGAAGGCATATTCTATCTAGTTACTATGAAACTTGAAACTCTGAGAAATGATCATAATCTTCATACTCTAAAGATTCTGCAAACTATTCCATACAATAATAGAAAACTTAAGGAGAAGATGATCTCTCTATATATTTAAAGGACTGTCACAGGGAAGATTTAGGTTTGTTCTTCTGTCTGTGCTAGAAGTAGTGAGGGAAAGATATAGAGGCAGACAACTTCATGTAAGGGAAGACATGGTAGTCCATTGTACAAAAAGAAATGGGCTGCTTTGGGAGGCAGTGAATTGGGTGTTAACTTCACAAACACGTACTAAATGGAAACCTGGGGATGCCATAGAGGGAACTATTCCAATTTGGAATGGGACTGGCCCAAGCTTGCTGCTTGATGTGGTGCAAAAAGAATCAGATGAGGTTACAAGACAGCTGAGTTTTCTTCTTATATTTATGATGATTTTACTACATAATTTTGGGCAATTTTACTACAATATTGTGGGCCTTAGTTTCTTTCTCTGTAACATATGGGATTTGGACTAGGTGATGTCATCTCTGAGTTCCTTTACATTTCTAGAATTTTATGTTCTAATACTCCTCCAAGCTCTCCCATTCTATATTCTAAGTTCCCTTCCAATTTTGACACTATATGAAGTTACCCTTAGAGGAAGGAATAGTAAGCAATGAGCTCTATAAGGTACTCCTTCCCTGCCCATATATCACCCATCTATGCTCTATATTTACATATTCCTTTGAGTACATTCCATTTGGGTTGCTTTTTAGAAATGCAAAAGTCTCTTCACAGGAGAAAGCATAATGAACATTGAAATTTCAGTGCAAATGGCTTTGATGTGATAGATAATTAGAGATAAACAGGAAGGTATAGTGAAGAAAAAGTTGCTGGAGATGGAATCAGGAGATCTGGTTGTATATCAATCAATTCTGTTAATTATTAACTGTGTGACCCTGAACATGGTCAGTTAGCTCTTTCTACCCCAGTTTATTCATCTGTAAAATGAAAATGGTAATACTGCCATTATCTCATCATTATTTGTCCTTTGTTTCTAAGAGGACCAATGGCATCATGGGTGATGTCTTGATGTTCCAAGTAATTTAAGTGAGATAGATTTGCACAGAGTTGTCAGTCTCACTCTCTTTTGCTGAACCACCGAAGTCCAGTGACAGGACAAAAGTCAAAATAACTGGCAATGGTCTATGATATAATGTCTGACAGAGTTCTAAGCATTCAACTCATTTCAGTGTCCTTCATGGCTCTTGGAACTCATCTGCCCATTCTGCCAGGAGAACTCCTCATGTGCTTGAGATAGACAACTCCTTAACTCATCAAGGGGTTTGAGACCCATTTGGTTACCTTCAACTTGATTTAGCCCATCTGCTGAGATGATTTTATCAGCGTGTACCCACTGTGCAGTTTACAGTTTCTTGGAACCATAGCTGAGGGTTAAGTGAAGGTGGACATCAAAAGTGGATAATCAGCCCTGAAAAGGATCCAGCAAACTGTCATATCAGAAGTATTAGTCCTTCCTGATCACTCCATATACTTCATACACTACCTCATAGGATTTCTATGAATGAAGCTTTGCATATTTCAGTATGCTAGAGATATCATTATTAAACAAGTAATAATTAAATAGATCAATAATTAAATAGAACAGAGGAGTTTTGATTTTCTATAGTCTATAAAATGGATGAAATGTATAGCTTGAGGGCATTAATTATCTAGGGTTGGAGAGAGGGAAGGATGCAGGCAGAGAAAAGAAGGCAGGAATCAGGAAAAGTTTCAAAACAAAGATAAGAATTTTGTCTACTTTTGTGATTTTTTTAGGAATGCTGGTAGTCTATGGAATTTTGTCTGTGAACTCTTAGGTAAAGGAGATCCTGTGAAAAAATTATCAAAAATAGTTTGGAGATGCCCTTCTTTTCTAGCCTTCCCTCACACTTATCTGCCAATCTAAGCTTGTACTAACACCCCAGGGCAGCATACTATTGCTTTCTTGAATGTTTGCTTCTTCCCTGCTCAAAAGAGGAAAAACCAAAAAAAGGAGAAAATATTCACATATAGTCCATACTGCCTCCTTATATCACTTTATCATTATCATTCTATTAACATGTTATTATTAGCATATTGTTAATGTACAAATTTACTTATTTCCCTATTTCCTGAGATTCTAGTAATACTCATTGCTCCCTTACAACTTTATCCAAGATTTTCTCACAAGTCCATCACAACAATGTTTTCTTGGTTCTGCTCACTTCATTCAGCATCAGTTCATGTGAGCATTTCCAGGCTTTTCTGAAATTAGCCTGCTCATTATTTCTTAAAAATCAATAATATTCCATTATATTCACATAACTTATTCAGCCATTCCACAACTTATGGGCATCCACTACCAATTTCTTTTCACTATAAAAAGTACATGTGGTCTTTTCCCCTCTTTTATGATCTCTTTGGGATGCAGATCCAGTAGAGACATTGCTGTTATCAAAGAGTATGTACAGTTTTATAGTTTTGGGGGCATAGTTAGTTGGTGCATGATTTAGACATAAAAGGTGATACTACCATAAGCAAATTAGGAGAGCAAAGACTACTTTGCCTATCAGGCCTGTGGAGAAGGGAAGAATTGATGACCAAACAAGAGATAGAAAGTATTGTGAGATGTAAAATGGATAATTCTGGCTATGTGAAATTAAAAAGGGTTTGTATAAACAATACCAATTCAACAAAAACTAGAAGAAAAGCAGAAATCTGGGAAATAATTTTATAGCAACTGTCTGAGAAAGACTTCATTTCTCAAATATTAGAGAAAGCAATTTAAATTATAAGAATACTAGTCATTCCTCAACTGGTAAATGCTCAAGGGAGATGAACAAGCAATTTTCAAATGAGGAAATCAAAGCTATCTTCTATCATATCATATTTAAAAAATGCTCTAAATCACTATTGATTAGAGAAATGCAAATTAAAACAATTATGAGGTACCACTTAACACCTATTAGATTGGTTAACATGAAAGAAAAGGAAAATGATAAATGTTGGGAGGGGTTATAGGACAATTGGAAAACTGAAGCATTATTGGTGGAATTGGGAACTGATCCAACCCTTCTGGAAAGGAATTTGGGACCATGAGCAAAGGACAAACTGTGCATACTCTTTGATCCAGCAATATTATTACTATACCTTGTTCAGCCATTCTCCAATTGATGGTTATCTCCTCAGTTTCCAATCCTTTGCCACCACAAAAAGAGCTGATTGAGTTGAGCAGAAGTAAGAAAACAATAAACACAATATTGTTGTGTTTGATGATCATCTATGAATGACAGCTATTCTCAACAGTACAATGATCCAAGGATCATGATTCCAAAGGATTCATGATGGCAAATGTTCTCAATCTCTGGAGAAAGAATTGATGGAGTCTCAATGTAGATTGAAACACACTTTTTTTCACTTTATTTGTGTGTGTGTGTGTGCGTGTGTGTGTGTGTGTGTGAGAGAGAGAGAGAGAGAGAGAGAGAGAGAGAGAGAGAGAGAGAGAGAGAGAGAGAGAGAGAGAGAGAGATTTCTTCTTTTGGTCTGTTTCTTCTTTCACAACATGACTAATATGGAAATATGTTTTACAGGATTGCACATATATAACCCATATCAAATTTCCTGTTATCGAAGGGAAGGGAGAGATGAAGGAAGGAGGGAGAAATTTGCAACTCAAAATTTGAAAGAAATTGTTTAAATTCTTCTTTCCATGTAGATAGAAAAAAATAGAATACTACTTTAAAAAGGAAATAAAATCATTTGCTCAAGGTTATAATGTTATTGAAGACATATCATTATGATTTTCATAATTTTCAAGATGATGTGTGCAATGAATATACTAATAATTTAGATTTCTCAGAGCTGCTTTTTCTGGCTTGGGAGTCAGTCTTACAATACAGCTTGAAATAATCAATCTTTTACAACACTCTCCTGTGTATGTTAAATGAAGTAAATCAAAGATTGTAGAACCTGTTCCCATCACAGAACACTGATCCTGTTTCCCCACTAAATAATGACCTCTGTGATTTGAAACAAATATTTATGAACTGTTCCTATAGGATGGGAGAACACCAATATTGTCCTGCTTTTGGGGGCCTGTTGGGAATGAGAACCCACTCAGACCCTGGGAATTATTGTACTATAATCCACCTCCTTTCCTTCCCATTTATGATCTGTGTATAAAATCTCTAACATTCCTGCCACAGGAGGAGGTCTTCTGCCCAGGAGAACTTCCAATTTGCATACTGTAGTCCTCACTCTGAAAGTGATTAATTAAACTGCTACTTAATCTCTAAAATCTGTCTCTGCTTTGTGAGGCTCCAAGCTATCCATAATTTAGATTAGACCAAGACAATAAAATTCAGTTAACATTGTTCAGTCATTTTTTCAATAGATCACACAAAAAGTTTGATTCTTGGTGATCTCACTGGGATTTTTTTACAAAGATAACTGGAGTGGTTTGACATTTCCTTCTCTAGCAAATGAGTTTTAAAGATGAGGAAATTGAGGCAAACAGGACTTAGTGTCTTGCCCTGGATCACACTGCCAGTAAATGTCCGAAGCCAAATCTGAACTTAGGTCTTTCTGATTCAGGCCCAACTCGTTATCCACTGTGCCACCTAGCTGCTCATGGTTATGGGACTAGTAAATGTTTTAGCTGGCGCTGAAGTATCTGACTCTTTGAGTGATGCTTTTTATACCATAACACAGTGCTTCAGTATAATCTGTTATTGGTAGAATCCACATTCTGGTGATTTTATATAAAATGGAACTCATTTTAAGATCATCCATCCCAACAGTATTTTGTTTTATTTGTTCACAAACTGAACACTATCCAAGGCATAATCCCAGTGGAAGCCATTGGCTCTCTAACCAAAAAGAGGAAGGAAACATTTTTGAATATGGGCAGGAATAATTAGTAAAGGGGCAGTGAGGTAGCACAGTGATATGATGTGGTATGGTATGGTATGATATGCCATCATGTTCATGATAATTCTTGACCTTTTACCATTTAACCTTTTCTTTAATTTTTTTGAGCATTAGCCTTTCTTCTCTGTAAAATGAGAAGCCTGGATTAAACGATTCCCAAAGTTCCGTCTTATTTTTAATCCTATCTATTGTAATCAGTATATATATATATATATATATATATATATATATATATATATATATATATATATATT